>SZWC01001802.1:218177-241407 GCA_023375785.1 Penium margaritaceum | reverse complement strand
TCGGACTTCGCCCTCGATTTCGGCGAAAGAGGGGTCTTCGCTGAAATCGAGGGCGAAGTCGGAAAGAAACTTCCGACGCGGCTTTTTTGGCCGATGCACTCAAACTCGAGTGGATGTTTTTAAGTCAATTAACCCTAAATGGTAGGTGGAAGGAGTGGGAAGAGGAGACAGAATAAGATGACCTGTGCATCTTGCCCTTGGCGCAGTGGACTCATTTAGTTTTGCAAGGCAACTTAAAGGTAGCTGGCTCGACGCGAAGGGCAGGCTGTGTACGGAGCATGCTTTGAATGACACAGCTGTGTACATGGTAGAGGCGATGGTGGAGTAGGTTAGTATGTTGCAGGGACAAAGTGCTCTTGACAAAGACATGCACCCCGTCTGAAGATAGGGCTAAGGACATGTATGACAAACGAGTGACGGACCACAAGTCATCACTAGACTCTACACGCAATATCACACGACCAGACGGATGAAGAGCGACTGCGAGTGCCATGAGAGTGCAGAAAACCCATGCGGTTCAAAGCAGTGATGGACAGAAGCCAAGCTCAAGCCAAGGCACACACAACACATTAGTGATGTAGAAGTCTCCAAACAGACTTTAAAAATGGACAACACCAACACCACAAACAGTAAGTACCTAAACAGACCCAGTCTGTGTACTTTCGACATCGCCAACTGAGCCAAGCATACTGCACTCCTTTCAAACAGACGTCATGTGATGTGTAGCATCTGAATTGATGATCTTGGTGCCATCAATGTCGTGGACAGATTCGGTAATGATGCAGTGAGCGACCCAACATGATGCAGGCAACGAGCGCTGTCCATGAGAAGGAGAAGCAAAGCGTGTCTAGAAACCATCAAGCCAGGTAACATCATCCAAGAGGAGAGAAGCACATCGGTCATCCATAGGGGGATCACCGTGGAGAGCAGTCTCAGTCTAAAAAAATTCGTGATCTCTTGCGGACGTACAACTCGTACTTCCTTGGGACGAAGGAGGACAAATGCCGAGGCAATACGCAATGAAGTGCTTCAGCTGGCGCTTGCGAATAGAGGGCCCGAGAGTCTGAAGGTACTGTAGCAAGGCCATACCGGAGGGAGGAGCTGAGGTGTAGCTGAGATGCGAAGGTGGAGATAACTACGCTAGATATGGGTTTCATGCAACAACAAGTCTGAAAGAAGGCATGAAAGGAGTAGGTGTGAACCAAGGGGCGCCCGACGAGATGGTCACACGCCGAGCCCTTGGAATAAACCTCCCATCCTCGACCCCTTGGTGTGTCAGCCAAATCTTGAGATGTCGCACGACCCTCTCCTAGCAACAAGACCGCTGCTAGTGACCAAGGTTCCCGCCGTGCGACTCTCCCAACAGCATTTGCACCAAGGTGTGTTGCGGAAGACTTGTAGGATCGAATGGACGTGTGCGAGGCAATGCATGGAAGAAAGAGAGTTGGAAAAGGAATGAATCCTTAGAATTGTTAGATCAGTAAAAGCAATGTACAGAGTCCTGGGTAAGATTGGCATGCCTAGAATAGCTCATAGACTTCCTTATGTACCAGCCCCTGTGAGCCAGCCGAAAGCTACTCGGCACTCTGAAGCCCTCTATGAAGGCGCACTGGTGCAAGTAACACAAGCATCATGTAACACGCCGCGAGATTTCCAACACACCAAAGAACACCTCAATCCGTGGAGAAACTGCTAAGTTATGGCCGTTTGAGTGCTCCACGTGTGGCGGCCACTGGCAGCACCGCTTGTGGAGGTCATGGACGCCCGAAGCGCCCTTGCTTGCAAATGCAGCTCCATCCGCCATCCCAAAGCGCCCATGGACCCCAATGAATCTTGCCTCATTAGCTAAGAATCCATCCAGGGGCGCTTTGGCTATAGTGGGCAAGAAAGTCGCTCCGTTGTGCTCGAAGTCGAACCGGTCCGTCTCCTGTTCTTCATGGGTGTGCGCATTCCACCTTTGTGTCTTTTTCGTCCCTGCACCGAATGACCCAGTTCTTGGGTCTATTTTGCACGGTTTTGCACTTAGAATACAATGGAAGCATCAAAACATGCATCTGACATCAGCATGATGAAGTAATCATTGCCTTGATCGGAGGCTCCCATAACATCACCCTCCGTCTGAGGGCGCACTCTTGGTACACTTGGAGGACCGTGTTGACAGAACCACCTCTGTGGAAATCTGCTTCAGGGACCCAGCAGTTGTGCTCAGGCCCATATCCAAGCCATTGCACCGGGTACTTCCACCCGTTACTGTGCCGACGGTTCGCGACAATCTTCTCCACCACGTACTCCTCTTCATCCTCCACCAAGACCGGTGGAGGAGGAGCTTGTCTCGGCACTGCAAACTGCACATCCGGCTCCTTGTAGGCCTTGAGAAGAGAAGTGTGGATCATGGGGTGGATCTCGTAGTTGTCCAGCAACTCCAACTCGTAATTCACTGCGAATTGCTTCTCCTGGACCGGAAAAGGGCCCACCCACCGAGGCTTGAGCTTGTCGCTGCCCACCCCCGCCAGCTACAGGTTCCGGGAGCTCAACAACACCTTTTGTCCCACCGAGAACTCCTCGGCTGTCCGGTACTTGTCCACTTGCCACTTCATCTGCTGCTATGCCTTGAGGAGCGCATCTCGTACGCCGCGCCACACCACCGTGAAGTCACTTGCAAACTGCTGCACAACGGGTAGGTCTAATCCTGTTGCTATGTCCGAGAGGAAAGCAGGCTGCACCCTGTACACCACCTGAAAGGGAGACCGCCCCGTAGAGGCATGGACTACTGAGTTGCAGGCAAACTCAGCCACGGGGATTTTGCATTCCCATCCCCCACCATCTGGCTCCAATACTCCCCGCAGCAGCTGCTTCATGGTCTTATTGGTGCGCTATGTTTGGCCATCTATTTCAGGATGGTAGGCCAATGAAAGAGCCACACGGGTGCCCATCTTCTTGAAGAGCTCCTCCCAAAACTGGGCGGTGAAGTGGGAGTCGCTGTCCGAGAACATGCACGTCTGCACCCCATGAAGTTTGATGACGTGTTGCAAGAGGAGTTGAGCCGTCTCCGCTGTAATGACCTTCTCCGCACATGGAATAAAGTGCACCATCTTGTTGAACCGATCCACCACCATCAGCACCATAGTGTTACCCGTTGCGCCCTGTGGAAGACCCCCCACAAACTAGTGAGATGTCCCTCCACGGGCGCTCCGGCACCGGTAGCTGGTGCACCTCTCCTGGCGCCCGTGCCCTCCATGACTTGATCCTTTTGCACATGTCACAGCTGCTCACGTACTCCTTGCAACCTGCTCTGATTGTTTCCCACCAATATTGGCACGTAAGCGTCTTAAGGGTATTGTCGTGGCCAAAGTGACCACTGTAGTGCAAGTCGTGCGCCTCCTCCAACAACGCCTGTCATAATGACGCACTCCGCGACACCACAATCTGGTTTCCCTTCTCACGCCACCAATACTGGCCATCCCACTTGCACCCCTTCACCGTACTCCCAGCAAAGTCCTGGTCCTTTGCATACCCGTGCGTAAATAGGGTGCAGATGATTGGAGATCCCGCAAGCACCGTGATCGCATGCACGCCCAAGTCTGGGCGACGCGAAAGCGGGTCCGCTGGGTTGATCCTCCCTGGTTTGTACTAGATCTCGTAGTCAAAGCCGCCCTCTAGCAGCTCCATCCATTGTGCGTGGAGACAACTTAGGTTTCGCTGTCACTTGAGGTACTTGAGCGCGTAGTGATTTGTGTGCACCACACACTGCCACGCCTCAAGATAGCACCTCCACTGCTTGAAGGCCTGGAGCACTGTGAGCATCTGCTTCTCGTGAATTGGGTAGTTGAGCTCAGCCCCTTTCAGTATCTTGGAGTATTACGCAATGTGTTGGAATGCCTTCCCTTGGTCCTGCATCAGCACCACGCCGATCGCACAGTCACTTGCTTCCATCACCAACACGTACTCCTTGCTTGTGTCCGGATGCACCAACACCGGGGCTTGACACATGGCATCCTTCATTGCACCGAAGGCTTGCCCTTCCTTTGCACCCCACTCCTATTGGTGCCCCTTCTTCAGCAAGTCTGTCAATGGTGCTCCCACTGCCACGTGCCCCCGGACAAACCTCCGGTAGTAGTTTATAAAACCCAGAAAAACCTGGATGTCACGCACGCACGCCGGCACTGGCCACTCCTTCATTGCTTCCACCTTTTCTGGGTCCATGAGGATCCCCCCCCAGCTTGGCGAATTCACACTTGCTGAGCTTGGCCAACAGCCGCTCTTTTCTAAGCACTTCCATCACCGTCCGCAGGTGCTCTTGGTGCTCCTCCATCGTCCGCGAATAGACGAGGATTACGTCGAGGAAAACGGCCACGAACTGGTCCAAGTAGGGGTGGAGCACCTTGTTCATCATTGCCATGAATGTAGAAGGAGCATTTGTTAGGCCAAAAGGCATCACGAGATACTCAAAATGTCCATAGCGCATCCGAAATGCGGTCTTTTCCACATCCTCCTCCGGGATGCGGATTTGGTGGTACCCCAAACTCAGGTCCAATCTTGTGAAGACATGTGCGCCTCATAGCTAGTTGGACAACTCCTCGGCTCGTGGCAGCGGGTAGCCATTCTTCATTGTGATGTTGTTGAGCGCCTGATAGTCCACGCACATCCCTAGCTCTCCTGACTTCTTCTTGAAGAACAGCACCGGCGCCGCGTATGGAGACACCAACGGTCGAATGAAGCCTTGGTCCACCCGCTCCCCCAACTGGTTCTTGAGCACTGCAAGTTTTGCATCGCTCATGTGGTTATAAGATTGCACCGTCCGTGACGAACCTGGCACCACCTTGATCTTATGGTCAATATCGCACTGCGACGGCAGTTCCTTGGGTAATTCCTCCGAAAAAATGTCCTTGAACTCCTTGAGCACCTCCTTAAAACCGGGAGGCAACTCTGGAGCTCCCACACCTTCTACCGGCTGCCCCTTTGCTGCTTCAACCGCTACATTCTGCTGTTCTGCTGCTGGTTGTGGACGCATCCATGCCAAGTAAACTTGGCCACCCATGCGCTCGCACCGCTTCAACAACTACAACTTGATGATGCGCAGCTGCTTCCCCGCTTCTGCCACATCCGACTCCTTCCCCTCACCCCGCCACAACGGGTGAGTGAGATTTTTCCCTCCTGCCTTCACGACCACCCGGTTGAAACTCCAATCCACCTCCGGATTCCTGGCGTGCAACCAATCCCGGCCGATCAAACAGTCCTAATCATCCATAGGGAAAGTGTGGAGCTCCATGCTGCATACTAACTCACCCATATGGACCTTGTGCTTGACGAGAGGCCTGCCGCACTCCACCACTCCGGACACCTGTCGCGCCTTGGCCGCCGTCCCCAGCTGCTGTACTAGCTCCAACCTTGTCGCCAACCTGTCGTTGAAGAAGCTGTGGCTCGCGCTGCAATCTAGTAGACCGCATAGCTTCCTCCGACCGTTGAAACTTCCCTCCAGAATCTCAAGAACCAGCTCCAGGACAATTCCTGGAAACTGCCGGGTCTCACCTTCATTCCACAACAGCACTTGAGGCAGCTCCTTAATCGACAAAAGCCTTTCAGGACTGGTGTTGTCCTTTGCGGATGAAACAATTGCAGTAGTAGGTCGTCCCCTCCTCACTGCTGCTGCCCATTTCCGTGCTGCGCCTTGCGCTTGGGGCAGTCGCGCTTGCGATGACCTCCCTCGCCACAAGTCCAGCACTTGCCTCTCGGTCCCTGCTATCTGCTCGCGCCTCGTTGCACGGCTTGGATTGCGTCCACCTCCATGGGCACAGCCTGAATTGGCTGTTCCACCTATGGTTGTGTTGCATAGCTGGTCTGGCGCGCATTGTAGCTTACCGCGTCGATGTGCTCCTCCGCCAAAACCAACTCCGCAAAGGTCCGCAACCCGAACACCGCGAGTTCACGTTGGACGTGCGGCTTCAGGCCGTCATGGTAGCGATCGTACGCCTATGTGTCCAAGAGGTTGTCAATCTGCGCCGCCAAAGCCATGAAGCGTGTAGTGTAGTCGTGGACCAATTCGCCTTGCTTGACGTGCTTGATCTTATCACGTGCGACTCGGCTGCCGTTGTTGATTTAAAAACGTGCCTAGAGCGTTGTCTCAAACTGCTCCCACGTCTCTGGCTTTTCCGTGAACACCCGTGCACGAAGCTGGACTTCCCGCCCCAACGGAAGACTTAGCAATGGCTGAAGCCATGCCCCGGCCCCCAGCCCGTCCGGCAGCCTAGCGGCGTTCCGCCGGCACAATGTCAACCACCAGTGCAACGCCATTCCGCAGAGTAGTGTAGGTGCATACAAAGAGAGTAAGGCAAGGAGTGAATCCTTGGACTTGGTAGATCAGTACAAGAAATGTACACAGTCTCTAGATAAGATTGGCATGCCTAGAACAACTCTTACAGGTCCTTATGTATCAGCCCCTATGAGCCAGCCGAAAGCTACTTGGCACTCCAAACCCCTCTATTGAGGCGCACTCCTGCAAACAACACATGCATCATGTAAGACGCACCACGAGATTTCCAACGCACCAAAAAATGCCCCAATCCATGGAGAAATATTTAAGTTATGGCCGTTTGAGTGCTCCACGTGTAGCGGCCGCTGGCAGCACCGCCTACGGAGGTCACGGCCGCCCGAAGCGCCCTTGCTTGCGAATGCACCTCCAGCCGCCATCCCGAAGAGACCATGGACTCCAATGAAATTCGCCTCATTGGCTAAGCGTCCATCCAGGGGCGCTTTGGCTGCAGTGGGCGAGAAATTCGCTCCGCCGTACTCGATGTCGAACTGGTCCATTTCCTGTTTTATTTAGGTGTGCACCTTTAATCTTTGCACGGCCGTATCTGTTGAAGATTGCCCCTCTGCATGTCCAAGTGCGGCGCCGGGAGGCGCCGACGAGCCGCCAGAGAGAGGAAATTCCTCGTCGATGGATCTGGCGACTCGATGATTACTTGGATCATAATATGAAGAATTGCCCTTGAAAGTTGACGAGTTGCTGAATCCGGTGGATGTCGTTTCACCAGAATCGGACTAGTAACGATGGAGATATGGGCTTCCAAAGTTGGGGTGTGCACGGTGGCTCCCAGAGCCGCCGCGGTTCAACTTCCGTTGAATAATTGACCGGAACGAGTAACAAAATGCCATCTGGGGATTTTGCTCCGGAAGATCTGCCGAGGCGTCCGGTGGATGATCCGCCGGATTTCAGGAGTACAGTTTGTTACTCAGGGACTTGGTCAAAATTCCGACTCAAGGTCCGCGAACAGGTTTCGACCAACATCAATCCCCATCACCAAACTCGATGATTAACTCATCAAAACAGACCCCAAAGGTGCGAGGGGTGCCACCACTACGCATAGGGACATCTGCGCTTCCGGAATGGCATTTTGATGGGTCCTTGATATGTGAGGGCGCCTCGGCGGGCGACACGGTGCGCGCCGCCGACTTAGCGGCTGATTTGGGGTGCTGCTCTTCGGCTGACGTAGCGGGAGCTACGGTGATTCGAATTGCACACGGTAGAAGAGCTCATGACTAGCCCACAAATGTTTAGATCATGTCCATGTTCAAAAACTAATGCAAGATCACGTTCTTCCCTTCGCAAAAGTGACTGTCTCACATTAGTCTTCAACTGCCAGAAACATAGCGTGGGGCGACCAGAAAGCTCACGCCTAGACTCAGAACCACTCGCATAAAACATAGCCGTGAGCACAGAAGACCCGTCGGGCCACGTTGGAACCGCACCCCGATTTCTGAAAAAGGGTTATGGGCCCACATCCCTGACCGGTCTACATATACTCACGGCTTTTGCGGCGGACGGGATCGTCGTCGGGGACGACATTGCCGTCAAGCTGTGAGGTCCCGAATTCAAGACTGCGGACATGACACAGAAGGAGACGCAGCCCATCAGAAGTATGCAGGTGGCCCTGGCTACGGGCTATGGAGGTGGCACTTCGAGCTGCACCTCGCCCATAAGAAGCTGCTGGAGGTCATGAAGGGAACAGAAGTCCTCGACGAAGCGACGGCGACGGAAGCGCAAAAGGAGGCCTTCGCAAAGAAGAACACGGAGGCGCTCATGCTACTAGTGTTCCTGACGACTGAGTTGCAGTGGGGCTACTTCTAGGGCTGCAAGCTTGCAGCCGAAGCTTGGCAAAAACTCTGTACCATCCATCAATCCAAGTCGCTGGCAAACAAAATCTTTGCAATGAAGAGACTCCTGATAGTGAGAATCGAGGAGGGAGATGATGTCATCATCGCCATGCAGCAGATCGAGTCGCTTGCCTCATAGTGCAATGATGTGGGATGGAAGATCGAAACGCAGCTACAGGCAATGGCCCTCCTCATGGCCCTTCATGACAGTTGGAGCCCTCTCATTACAGTCTTGGAAGGATGGGCAGAAGACAAGCTCACATATGGCGCGGTCGCAGAGTACATCCGCAACGAGGCACATCGACGGAGCTGCGGGGAGTTCTCATCGTCCTCATCGGCCCTCATCACCAAAACGCGTGGTGGCAGAAGCAAGGCCAAGGAACGTGGCGGACATGGCGGCGGCAAGAAGGGCGCCAAGAATGGTGCTTGCCAAAATTGCGGCAAGGAGGGCCACTGGGCCCCTAAGTGCACCAAGGAGGCAAAGGCCGGTGGCAAGGACGCCAAAGGTAAGAAGGCGCTCCTCAACGACACTCAAAACCACTACTTCAAGAAGGCCAACCGGCGATGCCTTGACTCCGGAGCGGAGGAGCATACCCAGGTCGAGAAGGTCGGGTTCATCAACTACACCAAGTCCAGCAAATCCATGGTGGTCACGAACGACGAGGTGAAGCCGACGGCTGGCCAAGGAGATGTGGAAATGGTAGTAGTGGTTGGCGCAAATCAGGTGCAGCGCGTCATCAAGGACGTATAGCACGTACCCGTCTTGGCTGACATTCTCAGTGTTAGCCGCCTGACTGACAAGGGGTACGAGATGCTTTTCAAGAGAAGAGGGGCAGTCGTGCGGAAGGACAGTGGCCGCAAGCCCGTGCTGGAGGTTAAGCGTGAGGGAGGCCTCTACAACATGGAGACCAAGGTGATCCCCGTGGCGACAGATTCAGCAGACTCGCAAGAACGCACTGTCAACCTGGCCAAAGGAGGGCGAGCTAATCTAGAGCTCTGGCACCAATGACTGGGGAATTCCTCACTCGCAGTCGTGAAGAAGATGACGATGCGCAAGCTGATACGCGGCCTCGTCATCGACGGTGCGGAAGAGGCGACAGATGCAGCAAAGCACAAGAAGTGCGAGCCTTGCATTTTGGGCAAGGAGCGGGGCAAACCGTTCAACGAGAACGTGAATCGCGCCTCGGACCTGCTTGAGGTCATGCACAGCGACGTGTGCGGACCATTCAAGACGGCGTCAAAGAGCGGCGCGCGTTACTTCCTAACCTTCATTGATGACTACAGCAGAAAACTCTACGTGTACTTCATGAAGCGGAAACGCGAGGTCCTGGACCGGCTGAAGGAGTATGTCGCCGCGGTGGAGAGGAAGACTGACCGGAAGGTCAGAGCGCTACGCAATGACAACAGGGGAGAGTATGTGGGCTGTAGCATGTGGATAAAGCAGCAGGGCATAAAAAGGCAAAAAACTATGCCGTATTTGCCTCAGTCAAATGGTGTGGCGGAGCGGGCGAACCAAACGTTGCTGACCATGATGAGGACCAAGTTGGTGGATGCGGAAGTGCCGCGAAGCTTCTGGGTGGAAGCTCTGCATACGGTGAACTACACCATCAACCTCACTCCTACAGCAGTGTTAAAGGGGAGGAGCGGCTGGAAGATTCCGTAAGAGGTTTGGAGCGGGTGCAAGCCAAGTGTGGTACACCTGAAAGTGTTTGGGTGCAAGGCGCACGCGGTGGTGTAGGCTACGCAGAGGCGCGACAACAAGCTGGAGTTGTGGGCAAATTCGTATCTCTTCCTTGGCTATGAGAGCGTGCATAAGGCATACAGGCTCTACGACATGCGCAAGTAGGAGGTAATCCGCAGTTGAGACGTCGAGTTCGACGAGCAGCAGAGCTACATCAGCAGCAACAACGTGGGCATGGTGGACTCCCCAAAGACGGGGGAGTGGTTCTAGCTCCTCGATTATGAGAAGGAGCCGGCGGACGCCGAAGTTGAGAATGCGGCATCAGAGCCCAAAGGTGCACTAGCGGTGGCAGCCAACGCGAAGGACTCCGATGACGATCAAGCTGATAAGGAGATCCATCGGAAGGATCCGGCGGATGAGGCACCGAGGGTGCCAATTTGCGCACTCCCGGCAGAGTGTGCATCGGACGTCGGTTGCTAATCCACCGGACGCGCGGGTCGTTTGGGCGATGCTTTGCTAGATCGAGGGAGATCCTTGGGGAGCCACCCGGTCGATGATTCTCCGGAGCGTGCTGAGTCGGAGGGATCGCGGCAGAGAGACGATGCGCCACCAAGTTTGTCGCGACGCAACTAAAGGCAGCGAAAAGGTGGGAACCGCTTCAACCCAAGCACCGTTCGATGGATCGGCATGACGCGATGCATGCTCGCTGCATCAACGGAGCCAACTACTGTGCAAGAGCCGCTTCCACGGCACAAAGGGGATCAATGGGATGCAGCCATCAAATTGGAGCTGGCGTCTATCACAGAAACCGATACGTGAGAGCTGGTTGACAGGCCGAAAAATGCCAACGTTATTGGCTCAAAGTGGGTCTTTAAGACCAAGTTCACAAAGGAAGGTGTGGTTGACAAATACAAGGCGCGGCTAGTGGCAAAGCGATATGCAAAGCGTAAGGACGAACACCACGGTGAGGTGTGCGCTCACGTCGCCAAGTTCACAAGCATCTAGACGATCCTTGCCATGGCGGTTGCGAAGGACATGGAGCTCCACCAAATTGACGTAAAGACGGCCTTACTCAACGGCATCATAGACAAAGAGATCTATATGGAGGTGCCAGATGGGGTGGAGACACCGGAGGGCAAGGTATATAAGCTGCGGAAGTCCTTGTACAGGCTAAAACAATCGCCCAGATGATGGTACCAACAGATGGACAGCTTCATGGTACAACTCGGCTTCAAGCGCTGTGAGGCGGATCATAGTGTGTACGTGCGGCGTGACAAACATCTCCACCAGATCGTCGCACTCTATGTGGACGACCTGATTTTGTGCTCGATGGATCTGCCAAGCCTATAGCAGCCGAAAGAGCAGCTTAGTAGCAGATTCGAGATGTTGGACATGGGGGAGCTCGAGTACTACCTCAGGGTGAGCATTACGTGGAATCGGAGGGCGCGCACGCTTGAGCTGGGACAAGCCAAATACGTGGCCGAGGTGCTGAAGTGGTACGGCATGGAGGAGTGCAAACCAGTTGGCAGTCCAGTCTCCACGACCTGTGAACTCAGTGCGGCAATGGTGCCGCAAACAAAAGAAGAGCGGGAGGATAAGGCAGGGGTGCCCTACCAATCGGCGGTAGGCAGCATCATGTACGCCATGGTGGCGACTCGACCGGACCTGGCCTATGCGGTGGGTCAAGTGACCAGGTACGTGGCCGATCCAGGGCCACTACACTGGCAGGCGGTCAAGCGCATCCTTTGCTACCTGCAGACGACGCGGCATTTGCGCCTGAGGTTCGACGGCAAGGGGCTGGCGGACCCCTTGCGTCTGGTCTGCTATACGGATGCAGACTACGCTGGGGATGTGGACCAGCAGAAGTCCACATCCGGCTACGTGTTCTTCCTCACTGGTGCAAAGGTCTTGTGGTGTAGCAGGAAGTAAGAGTGTGTCGCCAGCTCCAGAGTGGAAGCAGAGTACATTGTGCAGGCCGAGGCGGTCAAGGAGGCGGTGTTGCTCCGCAGGTTGCTGGGGGAGCTGGGTGTGCCGTAGCAGGAGCCTACGGTGGTGCAAGAGGACAACACCGGCTCAATCTCGCTCACCAACATCCCGACACAGCACAGGAGGACGAAGCACATTGACGTACGTTATCACTACGCATGGGACATAGTTGAAAAGGGGCAGGTGGTGCTGCAGCACTGCAGCACGCACAACATGGTTGCGGATTGCTTGACCCAAGCGCAACCCGTCGACCAGCACGCGATGAGCGTGGCCGGACTTGGGATGGCCAGCTATGATGGGCTGGAAGGCGCAGCGGACGATGAGTGAGAGCAAGCAGGAGCAGCAGGCATGGCAGGTGCAAGGGGGAGAATGTTGAAGATTGCCCCTCTGCATGCCCAAGTGCGACGCCGGGAGGCGCCGACGAGCTTCCAGCGAGAGGAAATTCCTTGTCAACGGATCTGGCGACTCCATGATTGCTCGGATCTCAATATGGAGGATTTCCCCTAAAAGTTGACAAGTCATTGAATCCGCTGGAAGCCGTTTCACTGGAATCGGACTAGTAACGAGGGAGATATGGGCTTCCAAAGTTGAGGTGTGTGCGTCGGCTCTGGGAGCCAGGCGCGGTTCGACTTCCGGTGAAGAATTGACCAGAACGAGTAACAAAATGCCATCTGGGGGTTTTGCTCCGGAAGATCTGCCGAGGCGTCCTGTAGATGATCCGCCGGATTTCAGGAGTACAGTTTGTTACTCAGGGAGTTAGTCAAAATTCTGACTGTAGGTCCGCGAATAGGTTTCGACCCACATCAATCCCCATCACCAAACTCGATGATTAACTCATCAAATAGACCCCAAAGGCTTGAGGGGTGCCGCCACTACGAGTAGGGACATCTGCACCTCCGGAATGGCGTTTTGATGTGTCCTTGATGTGTGAGGGCGCCTTGGCGGGCGACGTGGTGCACGGCGCCGACTGAGCGGCTGATTTGGGGTGCTGCACTTTGGCTGAGGTAGCGGGAGCTACGGTGATCCGAATTGCGCAGGGTTTGGTTCGTTGGAGAGCTCTTGAGTAGCCCTACAAATGTTCAAATCATGTCTATGTTAAAAAACTAATGCAAAATCGTTTTCTTCCCTTCACAAAAGTGACTGTCTCACATTTGTCTTCAATTGCCAGAAACATAGCGTGGGGCGACCAGAAAGCTCACGCTTAGACTCAGAACCACCTGCACAAAACATAGCCGTGAGCACTGAAGACCGGTCGGGCCACGTTGGAACCGCACCCCGGTTTCTGACAGTATCTTTCTCGTCCTTGCACCGAATGACCCGGTTCTTGGTTCAGTTTTGCACGGTTTTTCACGTAAAATACAATGGGAGCATTAAAACATGCATCTGAAATCAGCATGATGATGTAATTACCGCCTTGACCGGCGGCTCCCAGTAGGGGATGTAGTCATGATTGCTATAGTGATGGTGGAGAAGACCGCTGCTGATGAAGTAGAGGAAGTGCCAATAGGAGAGGCGGTGGTACTTGCTACAGTACCTAAGTGCCGCTCATGCTCAAGACGCATGGCACTGATGACACGAAACTTGTCGTTGGTTAGTGGACATGTGCTCCAGCCATGACCCGGCTGGCCACAGTTGTGGCAGACAAGAGAGCTGCTACGGAAGGAGCTGCTTTCGGACGGCTGCTGGGTCTTGCTCTCTCCCTTCTTCCCACGTCCCTCCTTGTCATCGCCAGCACTACACCTGGCTCCGGCGGCACGAGGGGTCCCAGTAAAAGAAGGCGGAGCAGAGGCAGTGTTGACTACTGCTCATGACTTTGTGTCTCCGCTCTACAGGTGAGTGTCATTAATCGCCTCCTCCCAGTCCAAGAACCGAGAATGAAACCAAGGTATCAAAGTTCCCTGGGATGGCATGGCCTCCAAGGTTTTGAGTTCAAATTTGACAAGGATCTTCGCATAGTCGGGAGCTGCGCTGTTCTTGATGGTGAGGAGAGGGGCTAGCAGAGACGGAATGGCCTTGTTGAGCCGACGGAGAAGATCCAGTCCGCGGCGCCAATAGGCGGTGACGAAATCTGATTCACCCATCTTGAGGTCACTGAAGCCCCTTAAAGGGAGACTGACAACGGCCTAGCTAGGAGCACGATAGGAACATGTGAAGGTGCTCCATGCCTCACAAGGGACATGATCGGTGCTGAGAGTAGGATTGCCGATGAAGGGCTTGTGGTCAGTGTGATCACTCTTTGATGCAACAAATTTAAGTGCACTAGCCGCACTGCCTCCATCAATAACTGCTTGGGGATAGAGGAGTCATACTTCATGGTGTATTATGGCCAAAGACCCTTACCCTGAGCCAACAGGTGAAACAGTAGCTCCCAGGACGCTAACTGTCCAACCTCAAGGTGGGTTGGTGGTGTCTCAAAATCCTTTGGCCTGCGTTGAGTGCTGGCTGCAGGGCCTAGAGACCCTGCGACACTAGAGACATACTACAGCTGCTACTACTAGTGCTCCTAGGCTAGTGTGTGGATTGCGGGAGAGACTGTGGGACCAGGGTGGCCATGAAGAGTTGGCTGGATGGATATGGTTGTTTGAGAAGACTGGAAGGTGGCTAAAAGTGTCTGCAATTCGTCAACCTGTTACTGAAGAGCGGCGACCGGGTCAGTCGATGGCGTGGCGCTAGTAGAAGTGGACTGCATGGCACTAGCGGTGCCAAGTCCAGCCATGGTAGCGGGTCGTGGACGCTGCCACTAATACTGTGTTTTTCCGACTGAGGGACAGTAGAAGTTGTCAAAATAATTAGAAACGACGTTACTGGCATTACTGACGTTACTGATGCTACACTTTCTGGAGGAGTCGTATGGACTAATAACGACGTTTTTATTGTTTTTTTCCAGAAATACCCTGGAGAAAAAAACAATCCTCGTGAAAATATACTGATGTACCCAGTTTTTTTTTATCCTGCTAGGTTGATAACCGGCAGCCTGTCAGAGCTGTGCAAAGGCCTGCGTATCTTCCGCGGCACCTCCTGCTTCTCCTGTAGTTGCGAACGGTACCACAATCGCCTCGGAGATCTTTCTTCCTCCGTGTGATGCTGCTCATATCGCTGCTGCTACAAGTGCCGCGAGCTGCTATTGTAGTTGCTGCTACTCCTTCTGTTTCTACTGCTACTATTGTTGCTGCTTCCGGTGCTACTGCTCCGGCTGCTGATGCCATGCTATTGCAGATGCTGCTGTGCACTTGCTACTAATGCTACTATTACTCTTGTAAGGATATGAGTGCTTATACTACTACTGCTTTTGCTACTGCTCAGCTGTTGCTTATGCTGTTATTGCAGCTGCCTAGCTCCTGCTCCTACCGCGTGGCAGGCAACGAGCGAGGGAGAGCAGGAGTCAGGAATTATTTTTCTCTTTCTTCCTAGATCTCCGGTTTCCGTGTCTGGCGGCTCTGATTCCACAGTTGGTGACGTGGCAACACCTGGCAGGAAGGGTACGCCAGGTACAAGGAGAGGAGGAGGTAGAGAAAAAAGTGGGGAATTAGCGAGGACACTTCCCTGCTACGTGGCAGTGTCGTTGCCACGTGCGTCGGCTCCGCCGTCAGCGTTGTGCTGCTTTGTGTTGGCCACGTGACTGCCTACACTACCACCACCGTGGGGTCAATGCTGTGCATTGTTTTTGGTAGCATGTCCCTCGCATTGGTAGCATTTTGAAACCACAACTAGGTGAGGCTAACTCTGCTGGGAGCAGGAGTTATCCCTGCACTAGGGCGTATGGGGGTACGCCAACGTTGATTGGCACCTATATGCCGCTATTGCTGCTCAGTCTGTTGCATCTGGTGCTGTACTGTTCTGAACAAGACAATTTTGTGCCGCCTCACACACTTGGTCTGAAGTGTGTGGCCTGCTGCGCCCAGACTTAGTGCCTAAGCAGCGCTGGCTGCTCAGTTGTAAGGGGGAACACTCAAACTCAAAAGCTAGCACGAGAAATCCAATTGGAAGTGAGTAATGACTGAGTTGACAGCAAGAATGAAGTTTGGTGAGAGACCCCTCAAACACTAACCCAGGCCCTCACCTCTGTTAGGCTTGTTACTCAGTATACTAACAATCAGAAAAATGCATTATTTTTTGGCCTTTAGGGTTTTCTCAGTGAGCCCTGTCTGAGGAAAGACAGCCCCAAAGCCGGACATCATCCGATTTTCCTGAATACTGGACCATACCAAAATATTCATGCTGTAAATGTAGTCCTGCAGTCATAATCAACAAGGAGAAATCACACATGAGAGTTATGGCTGCCTAAGCCTACGCAGGCTCTATGCTACAAAGAGCGGTTGTCCATGACTTTCGTTGGCATGAGTGCCGGTGGCTGCTATCGATGGAGCCGGACGCATAGTGCTGCCAAGTGGCATACTCCACGCGAGGAGACGGGAGCCACATCTGTCAAAACAGTGCAACGTCCCCTCCATCACTCAACGCCCACCGTCGTCACCGTCCGCCGAGTCAATCATCTTCACGAGCAGGTTCACTGACCAAGAGGTCATAGCATAGATCAGTGAGACAGTGCACACGCAAATCAAAACATGGGCCACCCATGAGTGACGCTATCCCAGGATTAAGCCGGACTGGTTGGCAACATGCCACTAGTGGTTTCTCACACGCCGGGATAACCTGGCCATGTGGTCCCAAAGGATCAACAACGGAGCACCACCTAATCAGCAACCTGTTCTAAGAATACATAACTAAAAAAAGTCAACCACATCGGCCATGAGCGTATGTGGGTGCATGCCCCCTGCCATGTCCTGCTCCATGTTATGTTAAGCTAAAACCAAGCAAGTTGTGCTGAGTACAACAGTTTAGCTTTCAAACACATCAAGGTTGGACATTACCAGCGCGCCTCTTACTCTCGGCGGAGACGGCAGCAGTGCAGGATCCATCAAGTGCGTGCCAATGCTGCACGCGGAACCGGAGGGCGCGCACGCTTGAGCTGGGACAGCCCAAATACGTGGCCGAGGTGCTGAAGCGGTACAGCATGGAGGACTGCAAACTAGTCTGCAGTCCTGTCTTCACGACTTGTGAACTAAGTGCGGCAATGGCGCCACAAACAAAAGAAACGCGGGAGGATTTGGCATGGGTGCCCTACCAATCGGCGGTGGGTAGCCTCATATACGCCATGGTGGCGACTAGACCGGATCTGGCCTACGTGGTGGGCCAAGTGAGTACATACATGGCTGATCCAGGACCACTACACTGGCAGGCGGTCAAGAGCATCCTTTGCTACCTGCAGGCAATGCGGCACGCACGCCTGCAGGTAGCAAAGATTGTGTACTGATTGTGTGTGTATGGGAACAGAATCAATAGGTCACTTGCGTACCTTTGACCCAATTAACAACACTCCCCTGTGACCCATAGACAAAAAAACCCTTTACACATGATTGTGAGAGCGATGCATACCCAGCTGCACGAGAAAAAACACTCACGAGTAAAGGAGAGGAGCATGCACGTCAATTAGGGGTGTCATGAGCATGCAACAGACCAACTAAATGCACAGCCACCTTGAACGTGCCACTATTGAGAGCTTTGGTAGCAAAGTCTGCAAGCTGTTGATGAGTATCAATCCAGAAAATCTGAAATTTTCTTGAAGCATTATGCTCGTGTAGATAGTGATGCTCACTGTTGACGTGCTTTGTGCTAGAATGATGCATGCCATTGTGCTGAGAAAGCGCCTTTCTTCTCTGATTGCTGTTGAGAAGATTCATGCAGTGGATTGGGACACACAATTGTTGCAGCAAGCGGGAAAGCCACACACTCTCACACATACCTCCGCCGAGTGCTACGTACTCAGCCTCACTCAAGGTGCATGCAACGCACCCTTAACTTCTACTTATCCAAGATAAAGCAGTCCCACCAATGATAAAGATGTATCCTGTGCAACTGCATGCATGCGTGTCATGTGCCTAGTCACTGTCAGTGTAACCGTCAACCACGAAGGAGGGTTATACATGATAGCATAATCCTACACACGTTGTAGAGAGTGCTTTGCAATGTAAATGCAGAGTAGCTTCAAGGTATCTTTGACAAGGCTGCTGATAGATTTGAGCCAAGAAATCAACCGAGAAGGTTACATTTGCCTATGTTATGGTGGCAGGGTGCAAGAGGCATCCGATCACATTGATGTAACCAGTGACATCAATCATCTTTCCCAGTCGTAATGGATGAGAAGACTTCAGCAGGCATTGGCCTGTTGGAGTCATCAAAATGAACTCAGTAGGGATGTTGGTGAGCAAGGAGGTGAAACACTTTCCAAGATTGCAAAACATAAGCAGCCTGACGCTCATGTAGAGTGCGGTGCTGGTGATCACGTTGCAGTCAAAGTCCTTGATCTTCTATGCAGACTACACGAATTCCTTGACTAACTGGACTACAAGGGAACTGAAAGAGGCAATTAGTAGATCATTGACATAGATGAAGATGGCTAACAAAGGGCTCTAAAGGAGCATTAAAAAGGATTGGTAGGTGTGCGTTGTTGCGGCGATAGCCACTTCTCTCTAGCGTGTAGGAGATCTCCATATTCCAGTGGCGTGGTGATGGCTTGAGCCCATACAAGGCCTTTTCCGGTTGCCAGACCTTGTTCGTGCCATTGATGAAACCTAGGGACTTCATCATGTAAATGTCCGTGTCAAAACGTCCATGCAGGAACACATTTCTGATGTCCATTTGCATTAGTTCACAATCATGTTGTGCGACAAGAATTAGAAGTACACGGGAGTAAACTTCTCATCAAAATCAATATGAGGAATATGAGAGAACGCTCTTGCCGTAACCAGAGCCTTATGTTGGTCGACTTTTCCACCAAGCTTCATCTTGCATCGAGGTGAGATGAATTTGTGGCCGGCTAGAAGATCCACAAGCTTGAAGCCACCATGTTCTCTGTGGGCACTCAACGCCTCATGCATGGCTTTATCCTAGATGTGAGCATCGGCTGCCTCACGAGCATGCCGAACTGTAGTAGGCTCTAGTGGGAGTGTAGCAAGGCCAATTGCTGTTAAGCATGCAATGACATAGACTGCAACACATGCATTGAGAGCACTGTAGAACTTATGTACAAGGAGCATCTATCCCACAGATAAGCTGGGATGGACAACACTGATAGCAAGACTGATAAATGCTTGTATACATGCTCTTGACCATTCCAGAACTTGGGAGAATCAATGACAGTGGACACAACTAGTGACGACTGTGAACAGTGTAAAGAGCCAACAGGGGGAATTATGGCAGATGAGGGAGGAGACGCGTCCTTGAGACCAGAGGTTGAGACAGATCCACCCCTCCTAAGCCGACGGTGCAAGGAAAGAGAGAAGGTGGGACAACACGAGAAAATTCATTCTAAAAGATGTCCTCAAAGAACAACGCGTCGCAGGAGACAATGACATGTGACCAGTTAGTGTCCCAGAATCGCCAATCTTTGGACATGACAGGGAAACCAAGGAAGGTGCAAAGGCAAGAGCGGGGGCTAAGCTTGCCTTCACAAAAGTCCTCGTGGAGCTAGACGGCAGTAACACAGCCTAGACACGGGCAAGAAAAAAAGCAGCTCGTCATCCAAACCCGTGCTCAAAAGGGGTCACGTGATGAGAAACGAGATCGTCAGCAACATGGTTCTAGTCCCAGGTCACATAAGACAATGTTTTAGAGGATAAACGAGGAGGTAGGTTAGAGACAGTGAGAAGGATGTGAAAATAGTTAGCAAGGGTGTAGTTCTAGCGCTGTGATATGTTGTTCTGCTGAGGTAATGAAGGAACACAGGGCTTCATATACACCGAGGACATGAAGCAAACAGGGGGTCCCATTAACTCACCACCACGATCACAAAAAACTTGAACAAAGAGGGGTTCCTCTACCTCACCAAACGGCAGCAACTCCTTGTCTGTGGCATCCTCATGCCTAAGGAGGTTTGGAAAAATCTTGAGTCTACTTATGCATCTTAGCCAATTCTCATGAACATGCAGCTGCATCATCGCTTTTACACTGTGAAGATGGATGAGTCCGGATCCATGATTGACTACATCAACATGGTAACATCTCTCTCGGACCAACTTTCTGCAATTGAGGACCCTGTCAAAGAGCATGTGCTCATGCTAACCATCCTCTCTTGCCTTCCTAGCAGCTACACTCCTCTCATTGTTGACCTGGACCAGCGTGGCGAGAAGCTCATCCTCAACGATGTGAAAGAGAGCCTTCTATTTGAGGAGGAGCGGTGCAAGGGAGAGGAGGATGAAAGCGGACTGGACGTTGCTCTCATCACCAACTCTGGTCATGGGAGTGGTGTTGTACCAACCAGGAGCAACGGGGAAGGAGGAAAGAATAAGGGGAAGTGCCACTACTGCAAGAAGCCGGGCTATTGGGCGCGTGAATGCCGGAAGAAGGAGGTGCATCTTGCGGCTAGAGTGGGAGTGGAAAAGTAGTCCGATGCTTCCGCAAACGCAGCAGATTGGGAGAGTGGATTCGTGACAACCATCCGAGTCCTACACATCTCCGACAACACCACCTTGTTCTAGATCATTGACTTGGGAGCCACGCGGCACATGACGTGTGGCCGGGAGTGGTTTGTTGTCTGCACCGCCATTAAGCCTTGTCGGGTGTACATGGGAGACAATCATGTGTAAATGGCGGTTGGAGAGGGTGAAATTGTGTTTTGTGTTTCCGTTGAGGGCAAGCACGTGGCACATCGTGTGAAGGGGGTGCTTCATGTTACGGGACTACCAGCTAACCTCCTCTCTATTTCTCCTCTCATCTCTGAAGGCATACATGTTTACTTTGAGAATGGTGGAAACACCACCTCTGCCCGTGCAGGCCATGTGCATACAAAAGCGGACAAGGAGGATGGCCTTTACCGCCTCTATGTTGCATCGGAGAAGGAAGCCAACTCAGTGTTTGCAACAAAGGAGGGAAAACACGACATCAGCTTGTGGCACCATCGGCTTGGTCACCTCGGCTTTGGCGCCACCATCTCCATGCAGCAGATGGTCCGTGACTTGGAGCTTAAGGGGGTGCCTGGTGCATCAGCTTGTGAGAGCTGCATTGAAGGGAAGCAAGCCTGAATTCCTTTGATAGGGGGAAGGGAAGGGGGCGGCTGAGCTTCTCTCACTCTTCTCCTCTGATTTTTGCGGTCAACACCTGAAAAACCGGAGTCCCACGCGCGCCGTGCCGCTGATGACACCGGAGGAGGCGTGGACGGGACGCAAGCCAACAGAGACACACCTGAAAGTCTTTAGGTGTGGTGAATTTGTGCACGTACCTGCCGAAAGCCACAACAAACTTGACGCAAATTCGGTGGAGGTCGCCTTCCTTGGCTATGGCACCATGGGATAACGCCTTTATTACCTCGCTGCTCGCAAGATCATCTGCAGCCGTGACGTGGTATTTCAAGAAGATGTGAAGGGCTAGACTTGGAGCCATATTTCTGCAGTATCACTTACTCCTGCACTTGTACCAGACCTGGGAGAAGAACCAGTAGCAGAAGAGGACGATGCGGAATATGGCGGTGATGGCAGCAATGACAAGGAGGTGAAGGAAGATGGGAAGGAGAAGGACCCAGCAGTCAAATCTGATGAGGAGGAGCAGCAAAGCAATGTACAAAGGCTGCCATAAAGGTCTACATTCCTCAATTAAGGTGCAAAGGACAGTGGAGAGCAGCTACGGCGGTCTGAGAGGCTCACAAAAAGGAGATGCCGCAAGGGGAGCGGCTGAACCTGTGCTCCACTCCACCACCAACCTTGCAATCCCCTGCCTCACCGTCACCGATGACCCGGCCACATTCTCTGAAGCCATGCGCAGCGCCGAGGCGGCATATTGGTGTGCCGCATCAGACAAGGAGTATGGTGCGCTCATGAAGAACGGAACCTGGACCCTTGAGGAAGCTCCACGTGGCAGCCGGGTGATCGGGTGCTGGTGGATCTTCAGGCGTAAGCGTGGTGGGGATGAAGCGCGCAAAGCCGCAACACCACTGGAAGTGGGGGAAAAGCAGTGTATGACGCAGACTCCCCACAGCATGCAAGAGAGCAGCCGCATGGAAGCAGTGCCGTACCAGGCAGATCTGGGAGCCTAATGTACACAGCAGTCGGCACGCACCTCGACATCATCCAAGCAGTGGGAGTGCGTAGCAAGTTTTGCGTGAATCCGGGTATGCCGCATTGGGAAGCGGTCAAGTGCATGCTACACTATCTCAACAACAGCAGCAGCCTTTGCCTCACCTTCAATGGCAACAACAGCCCCATCCTCATTGGCTACAGCGACGCAGATTGGGGGGGTGACCTGGACACAAGGACATCCACCAGTGGGTTTGTGTTTGTGCTTGGGAGAGGTGCAATCAGTTGGAGGAGCAAGAAACAGGAGTGTGTCGCCCTCTCCTCCACCAAAGCAGAGTACATCGCCCTGAGTGAAGCAACAAAGGAAGCCGTGTGGCTGCGTGAGCTGCTGGAGAGCCTTGGAAATTGGCAGACCAAAGGGACTACAATCTACTGTGACAACATGAGCGCCATTTCTCTGACCAAGAAGGCAAAGTTTCACGCCCGGACCAAGCACATCAACCTACGGTACCACTTCATCCACGAGCTCATGGCGAAGCAGGCAGTGCAGACCAAGTTCAACCCTTCAAGCATAACTCTGCAAGACTTCCTGACCAAGCCGCTAGCAGCGCACTGCTTTCAGCAGCTCAGGGAGCAGTGCGGACTTGTGTGATTTTTACTCTCGCAAAGTGGGAGAATGATGGATATGAGGGTGCTAGAAAGTGACAAAAGTAGATTTCTCGATAGAAATAATCTAGCATGACAGTTGCATAGAGGATGTTTTACAGGTTCCAACGCACTTTACGGAACTCAATTCGGAGTCCATTTGAATGCGATATGGAATTCCAAAGTTTGGAGATCATGGGTCAGGTTCAGGTGACGACCTGAGCACTTTCAGCACAAAGGGTGGCAGAATTAATGACCAGGACAGCTGAGAGCGGGGGGTTTTAGAGGTCGTCCCTAGTTTCGGCAAACCATCATCAAAGCGCCCCCATTTGTAGGATCATTTTCAAGAGGCCCCCAGTTTCAGATTTCATTTCTACTTAGCCCCCAATTCTAAAATTTCATTTCCATGTAGCCCCAAAAGTTGAATTTCATTTCCAATTCAACCCCAATTGAACCGAGACACAGCCTTAATCCCCAATTCGTGCGAGTTTTCTGGATTTTGTGTTTGAACAAGTCCTGGTACCTGATTAACTCTATAAATGAGATGGGCCCTGCCAAGCTTCTCGGTCTAGGGAGACAACAAAGATCGAGCGAGAGAAAAAAGAGTTTCGAACCATATTCCAGAACATGCGGTTTGTAATGCAAACTTTCCTGTTGAGATGAATGTTGTGCTCACTCCCCCTCCCCTCCCCCCCCC
>SZWC01001802.1:188341-201751 GCA_023375785.1 Penium margaritaceum | reverse complement strand
ACAGAAAGACACACACACACACACACACACACACACACACGGCCAAGCAGTAGGTGACCCAGCCCTCGGAGATGGTAAGACTCGAATCCGCCATTGATCCTACGGAGTGAAGTGCACGCACGAATCCACGGGCCCTAGGGAGACGTCGGTCCAGGACACATCTCAAAGTGGAGACCGCCGCCGACGCACAATCCGTTGTCGGCTGAGAAGGTGAAATTGCAAGCGTTGCCGCAGCCGCCGCACTATGCAGTCGTTGCAACTCCGCCTGATACGGCTATTGCTGCTATGAAAGCTGCTGCTGCTGCGGTGGTAGTAGTTGGACAATTCCCTTTTTTTGTCGTTATTCTCTAGCACTTAGGCCCCCTTTCGTGTTTCTTTTTTTTCTTTTGCCCTCACCCTCCACCCCTTTTTTTTCTCGTTCTCCCCTCTACTTGCCTTAAGTCCTTGCTTTTTTCTCTCTTTTTCACTTTTGTCAGGCGTACTCCTTTTTGTATTTTTCTTCACTCGTACCCCCTTTTCTTGATTGCCCCAAAGCTGGGGCAGCGAAGAAAATAGGGGGAGAAGCGGCGGGTTGTCCGGCTTGTCCGACCCTCCCTCCTGGTCACTGCTCGCTCGCTCGCTCGCTGAGCGAGCGAGTGAGCGAGTGGCAGACGACGGGGGGGGAGGGAAGGGGGAAGGGGGGAGGTCGGCCCCTCTCCGCCGTCGGCCCCTCCGCCGGTCGGCAGTCGGGGCCGACGGGCCCCTCCAAAGGGCCCCTTAGAGGGGCTGAACGGGGCCCTCCGAGGGCCCCCTCGAAAGGAGGGGAAGGGGGCGAAAGGGGCCAACGGGCCCCCCCTCGGAGAGGCCCCCCTGATGGGGGTCGAGGGGGCCCCTCCGAGGGCACGGGGACCCTCATGGGAGGGCTACGAGGCCCTCTTGCAGCAACAGCTACAGCGGCGGGTGCAACTGGTGCGGTTGTTGCTGCTACTGCTGCTTCCGTCGCTGCTACGGCTACTGCTCTACGCATCAGCTACTACTACTATTGCTTGATGTTACCTCCGCTGCTACTTTTGCTGCTTCCGCTGCTACTGCTGCTATTGCTAAACTGTGCAACGGCTGCAGCTGTTACTTGCTGCTGCCGCGGTTGCCGTTTTTTGCTTTTGCCGCTGCTGCTTGCTGCTGCATGTTTCTGCTGTCGCCGCCGCTGCTGTAGTGGCTGGGTGCTGCTGCTGCTGCTATGTGCTTCTGCTAGTGACACTGCTGTTGCACCGACTGATGCGCTCCTGTAGCTACTATTGCTGCTGCTGTTGCGCCTCAAAGCGGTTGCTGCTACTGCTGCTGCTACTGCCCGAATGCTAGTGCTGGACGTAGTCGTTGATGCTGCTGTACGCGGCTCACCGCCCCTCTGGCGTTCACGTGTAGCACCAACTGATGCGCTCATGTAGCTACTGTTGCTACTGCTGTTGCGCCTCAAAGCGGTTGCTGCTACTGCTGCTGCTACTGCCCGAATGCTAGTGCTGGACGTAGTTGTTGATGCTGCTGTGCGCGGCTCACCGCCCCTCTAGCGTTCACATGTAGCACCGACTGATGCGCTCCTGTAGCTACTGTTGCTGCTGCTGTTGCGCCTCAAAGCGGTTGCTGCTACTGCTGCTGCTACTGCCCAAATGCTAGTGCTGGACGTAGTCGTTGATGCTGCTGTGCACGGCTCACCGCCCCTCTGGCGCTCACTCTGCTACCGGAGTGGCGCCACCTGGCGCATTCTTTTTGCAATATGCCCACTGTTGCTGCTTCTGCTGCTCATATGCCCCCCTGTGCTCTGATACCGAATTAGAAATGTTTTAGGGCGTGCAGGCCCATGCAAAAAAGAACATGAGCTTTGTGTATGAGTGCGATGCAAGACGGCAAGAATTTGACTAAGTCTGGAACAGTGAATATGAAAGAACAAGGAGAGTTTACAAACAAGCCCCTAGCAGGCTTACATAGGGGCGCCGGCAGCTAGCTGCACCGGGCCCCGTCACCCCTGCTGAACCAAAATGAGTCAACAGGGAGAACACACTCCATACACCATGACAGCAACAAAGGTAGTCTCCTCGAGGCACCGGAATAGCTCTCCGAGTGACCGGGTCTCGACCACCGAGAAAATATGAGCAACGCCAAAAATCTCGGAATCAACGTCCAGACATCACAGACGGCTTTCCGAACATCGGAAGCCCCACAACAGCCATTGGGTCTCCTCGTCGCACCGGTACAGTCCACCGGGTGCGCGGGTCTCAACCCACTGAGAAAACTCTCCTACCTCATGACAAGCCCACATGGCTGCCGGAACGCATCGACCGCGTCTCGCCGGCATTGTCATAGGTGTTGGAGAAGTCTCGGTGCAGTCCGGAGGCCCGGCGTGTCGTCTCGCCCTCCTCTACCATGTACCCCAAATGCGGGTATATCGGTAAACCAGCGGTGTCGGTCGTGACGGGTGGAAACCACACAAACCAACAGTTTGATGTTGGTCGAGTAGGGAAAACCTTTGGCGCTGGTGGCAAAAGCATCATCGTTGCAATGTCGCTCTGCTACTCGCTTCATCACCACTTGTGTCTTCGCGAGTGTCTGCCGTGTTTCAACCCAGATGGTGGAAAAGTTGCGGCGTTTGATGTCAACCGCGGGAAATGTTGCTTTGGTTGTGAAGTCATGCTGGTGTGGCGGGAAGTTTTCCATACACCAATTCAAATGGATTTTTACCCGTTGCGGTGGAGATCGCTGAATTACATGCGATCTCGGTGGTCAAGAGTTTTTGCGTCCAATCTGTCCCATGAGGTTCACATGATGTTTGGAGAAGTTGTACGAGCGTCAGATTGGTCCGCTCGGTTTGGTCGTCGGTTTGATGATGGAACACCGTTGAAAGCTGGATCTGACTGATGTAGCGAGTTATTACTTTGCGCCACAAACATCTGGTAAACTAATCGTCTCTATCGTTGGTGATGGTCCTCGGCAGGCCGTGTAGCTGCACGATGTTGTTTAGAAACAAATGTGCTATTCTTTTGATGCTGTCGGTGGTCGTCGTCGGAATAAAGTGAGACATTTAGGAAAGCCTGGCGACAACCACAAGGATGGCGTCATATCCCTTGGGTGTGATTGGTAATCCCCTCATCAAGTCCATGGAGATGTCAGTCCAGGGTTCTATTGGAATGGAGAGTGGCTGTAGAAGTCCGGGTGGCCGTGTGCGACTGGATTTTTGTCACTGACATGTGTCACAGGATTTGCAGAACTTGGCCATGTCCGATTGCATCTTGTCCCACTCGTAGTGTTTTGCTAGCTTCTTCGGCGTCTTGTCTTCCCCGAAATTTCCACCTAGACCTGTGTCGTTGCATTCTTTGAGGAGCATGCAGCTGAGTTCATCCTTTGAGGGAATGACCACCTAGCAAGTGAATCGTTGTCGCCAATAGGGTGTGTCGTACCATAATTTCGCCATGTCATATTCGCCATGCTGGTCGTAGCCTCTTGTGAACTACTACTCAAGGTACATATCTTGTTGCATCTATGGCATTGTTACCTCAGCCATCGGATCTGGTCGGTGGCTGAGTGTACCTGCTGGGTTGGTTTTGCTTGGCCGGTACTCGATGTCGTAGTCGAACCTGGATTCGATGAACTCCATCCATCGGTATTGACGTAGAATGAGGTTTGGTTGCGTCTTCAAATGTTTCAGCGCATGGTGGCCTGTGTGTATGATGCATCGGCGGCACTCAAGAGAACATCCCCATGTCTTAAATGTATGTACGACCACCATAATCTCTCCCGTGTATGGCGAAGTTGAGTTTTGGTACCCGTAGTTTTCGTGACATGTATGTGACCGGTTGTTCTCAATTGCCATGGTTTTGTAGAAGGACCGCGCCGATGGCTTGATCTGAGGCGTCCATAGCCATGACGCTGTCGATTGTTGGATCGGCTAATCATATGGCTGGCGCCGAGGTCAGAGGGTTCCACAAAGCGATGAATGCTTCTTGTTCTATGTCTCTCGACCGCCATTCATTGTCTTTTTCAGTGAGATCAGAGAGAGGCACTGACACTTGGGGGTAATGCCGTACGAATCGCCGATGGNCCATAATCTCTCCCGTGTATGGCGAAGTTGAGTTTTGGTACCCGTAGTTTTCGTGACATGTATGTGACCGGTTGTTCTCAATTGCCATGGTTTTGTAGAAGGACCGCGCCGATGGCTTGATCTGAGGCGTCCATAGCCATGACGCTGTCGATTGTTGGATCGGCTAATCATATGGCTGGCGCCGAGGTCAGAGGGTTCCACAAAGCGATGAATGCTTCTTGTTCTATTTCTCTCGACCGCCATTCATTGTCTTTTTCAGTGAGATCAGAGAGAGGCACTGACACTTGGGCGTAATGCCGTACGAATCGCCCATGGTAAGTGCAGAAGCTGAGGAGAAGTTGAACGTCTCGAAAGTTGGTCGGCGTCAGGCAATCAATGACTGCTGCAGTCTGTTTTGGATGCATAGTCATCCGCCCACCGTTGATGACGTGACCCAAAAACTCAATCAAACGGCAACCAAAGTCACACTTAAAGATTTTTCCAAAAAAAGTCTCTCTTCGTAAAACTTTGAGAACCTTTCAAAGATGTCCATTTTGCTCCTCCGGGGTGCGGCTATGCACTAGGATTTTGTCGAGGTACAAAATGACAAAATCATCAAGGTAGGGGCAAAAAATGTTGTTCATCCCTGCCATGAACGTTGCTGGGGCATTTGTGAGTCCGAAAAACATTACCCTGAACTCGAAGTGTCCATAGCGAGTTCGAAACGCCATCTTCTTGATATTGGATTCTACCACGTGGATCTGGTGATAACCGCTCTTAAGGTCGATATTGGTGAAAACTAGAGCCCCTCGGAGTTGGTCAAAAAGTTCACCAGCTTGGAGGAGAGGATAGCGGTTCTTGATGGTAGCATCGTTCAACCCCCGGTAGTCCACGCATATCCGCATTTTGCCTTTTTTTTTTCACGAACAGTACTGGTGTGGCGTATGGTGACGTAGATGAGCGGATGAACCCCTGATCAAGTATCTCATCCAGCTATTTTTTCAATTTGGTCAGTCCGTGATTGCTCATTTGATAGGTCTCTTGAACTGTGGGTCGGCTGCCTGGTTTCAGCCCAATGTGATGGTCGATGTCCCGTTGAGGTGGAAGGTTTTTGGGAGTTTCTTGGGAAAGGCGTCCCCAAACTCTTGGATAAGTGATGCGAACTCTTTGCGTACCATTGCAAACTTTGTCGATGCCAATAATGTGGATGAGGTTGATGAGTCAGGTGCTGCCACTTCCGCTTCCTCCATTGGCTCATGATGTACGAGCCACGGACAAGCTCCTTGTTGTATGTAGTACTTTGCCAAATTGAGCGGTATCGCCTACACAGGTTGTCGCTTTTCCGCTACCACAGCTTCCTCTGCTACTTCCACCTCTACTGCTTGTGATTCCATCTTCCGTCATACCCATAGAAGTTGTCACTTGGCGCTGTCAATTTCCACGTAGAGGTTGCCGCTGTTCCAATCGACATGTGGATTGTGCCGGTATAGGAAATCACATTCAAGAATGGTTTTTTGGTCACTCATTCAACATGTCCTCCACACCGTTACACCTCATAGATCTCCCATGTGTGGTCGTAATGGTTCTCGTAGTCTCCATATCTACAATCTCTCATTGACAGTTTTTCCTTCAAACACCCCTGGTTTGGTTTACAATAGTGCTGGTACCGTTTTGCGACTTTTGCATCCTTAGCAATACTGCTGGCTGGTCGTCCTCGTACCCCTCATCGGACTTTGCGATCTCGAAAACCCTATGTACTGTCGTAGGCCGTTCAGATGGGTGATCATTCGGCACAGATCGCTCCTCAAGGACATGAGTCTCGCCTTTCACTCCTACCCTTTCTTGTTTCCAGACTCATTTCTCTTTGACTTCCCCCATTTTTTTATCTGCCAATTGCTTGGGCAGTTGCGAGCGATGTATCCGACCAATCTGAAGTTGTAGCAAGTGCGCGTATCTCAAGGGCGTTTATTTCCATCGGAGTCGAGGAGTCCCCTGTGTGGCTTTTTCCGTTCCCACAATAATCATTGTTGGGAGGACGCCAACTGTAGGATTCCTAGATCCGAGCATTGAAATCGGCGCTGTCGATCCTTTTTGCTACTGCGATCATGTGCGGTAAGTTGTTTTGGATGCCAAAAACTGCAATCGCTCGTCGGATGTCTCGCTTGAGGCCATTGTTGTAGTGGAAATATTGCTCGTCGGGAGCGATGTCTGTTCCAGTGATGATCTCACGGAATCGCCGTGTATACTATGCCATGGTGGACTGCTCACAGAGACGGTGGAGCTCGTACTGAGTATCAAACTTCTTGTTCAGCCGTCCAAATTGTGCGAGCATCACGCGCGAGAACTCGTTCTAGTCGGTTGGTGGCGTCAGTGTGTCATGCCATTATAGGTTGATCTTCTCCAAGGGTAGAACGCCTGCGGTCGGCGATATGAGACGGGCGCCGTGGGCCGTCGATGAGGCCCCGTTGGTCTCCTGCTGCCGTTGGATGGCCTTTAGACCAGACTACAAAAATAGTGCCGTGCCACGCAAAAGCGCGGTCGCGAGGTCAATTTTTTTTATTGTTGTTGACCTCAGCAGCAGTGAAGTACACCTCCAGACTCGTCAGCCACATCCAAACCGTTGGTCCCTTTGAATGTGCAAGATCGAACGGTTCGGGTTGGGCCAGGCAAATCTTGGGTTCGTTCAAGAGTTTGTTATTTGTCTCGACAAGCACAGCCTCTCCTGCACTTCCGTTGTGAAGAGCCTCCATCTCGATGTTGAGCTGTCGAAGCAGATGGTTGTTGATTGCTTTGAACGCGGAGTTGTGGTTTGTCAGTTCCTCGTTGATCCACTCCTCTCGTCCTGTGCCACTTGTCATTTCTAATGTTTTCATGGAGGCTGTTGGTAGGAGCGGCTGGTTTACCGCCGTTGGTTCCGCGATGGGATTGGTCGTAGAAGCTGTAGGGGTTGGTCCAGCTACTGTATAGCCTGCCATGCCAGCATTCACTACCACTTTAGGGTTCGCGTGAATAGGCACATTCTGCTCCTCCATCACTGAGTCCTCGCCAAAGACCCACTGCCGGTCATCTGATGGGCTCGCTCACTTCATTTTGTAGTTGCGAAGTCTGCAAAGTCTTAATGTGCAAGATACGCTGACAGCTTGTGCAAGGTAGTCCTCTAGACGGGTAAAGTAGTTGGATGCCTCTCCTGTACCACTGCACTCTGATACCAAGTGTTATGTCGAACGGAGAGTAGATGGTGAACAGGTAGAAGTTGCAAGGTAGAACACGATGAAGAATTTGGGACACTTGATCAATGTATATTTAGCGATAATTGTACTTGGATGACAAGTGTCAAAATGATCGAACATATATGTACAAGAATCAAGTTACGAATGAGGTATAGTTGGGGTCCTTGGGTCGATTGTCGAGCGACACGTGTGGAGTCGCATCGTGAGTGGTCGGATTCAAGAAGCTCCGCCGAGAAGTCAGGGGGCTTTGAAGATTGATGGCAGAGATGCGAGATTCATCTTTTCAAACTGAGATATGTCTCGATGCATCAAGAACTTGACCAAAAGATTGTGATACTTCTGTTGATGATTCTCGAAAGTGGTCAGAGTTGTCAGATTGTGCAAGAAGGTTCACCGAAGGACGAGGGCGGTTGGCCGAATTGTCCTCGACCATCTGAGTGAAAAATCAGGGTCTTGACGTGTGGTGGGTTGTATGTGTAATGACAGAAATGCCCACTCGGAAGATTAGGGACTCATGTACGCCTGTTATGTAACACGACCTCCCATGTTCCGTTCTAGAAGTTTCTAGAAACTTCAACCACCTTCCACAATAGTCAACAAAAGGGTCACAAACCATATCGAAATCCAGATACTGTTTGGTTGACTTCTTAACGGTGCTAGAATCTTATAAAGAAGGGTGTTTATGTTCTTGAATCCACTCCAATTCTTGGCGGAGCTTCTTGAATCCGCCACTCACGGCTCGATCTCGCACCTGTCGTTTGGTTCAAACGCAGATATGACCCAACTAATGCCTTTCTCTTATTCTCGGCATTGTATACATGTGCTCAATGCCCTCAACACTTGTCATTAGAGTACACTTACTACTCAATACAGGTTATCCATTTGTCCCCAACTCCCAAATTGTCTCTGGTTGTGTATCTCATCCCTGTGAACCACCTACGTTCCGCTCGGTGTAACACTTGGTATCAGAGTGTACCGGCGCGTGAGGGAAAACTGACCCATTAACTACTTGGCGATAACCTCGAATGAGTCCTTAGTGAACGGGCGCTTGAGGGAAAACTGACGGATCCCTTGGGCTCGGTAAACCCTTCATCCACCCAAGGCTCCCCGCATATTTACCGCCGTTGTCACTCCGAAGCGCCTTCACTTTCAATTATGTCTGCCACTTCACATCTGCCACAAACTCCTGCATGCACGTAAGGACCTCGCTTTTCCACTTCATGGGATAGAGGTAGAGTTTGCGGCTGTGGTCGTTGATGAAGGTGAGGAAGTAGCAATCTCCACTGATGGAGCTCTCAATTGGTCCACACACATCTGTGTATACCACTGCCAACGTTGTCGATGCACGCTTCCCCTTGGCCACAAACGGCTGCCGTGTTGATTTACCGATGACCCATGGCTCACACACGATCACTTGGATCCATCAAAGCCACTGATTTGGATACCCTGTATAACTTCTCTCTTTGCCATTCCCTTCACTGTAGATGGAGAAATATGGAAACATTGGCGGTGCCACAGGTCCAGGTCTCCTTCATCCTTCATTGCAAGATTGACGGCATTGGACCCCGCCCGGCTGTCGAGGATCTTCGCGCGTAGCAGGTACAAGTCGTCCTCCCTCTTGGTGCATGCAATCACCTCGCCTTCGCCCCCCTTGCAGATTACAGCCTCCTTCTTTGTGAAGAGGACCTCAAGTCCCTTGTTGGTAAGGAGGCTGATGGAGACCAGGTTTGTCCCAGAGTTGGGCATGTGGAGCACGTCATGGATTGTGCATGTAACAGGTTTGCCGTCCACAATTGACTCAATATGGACATTCCCCTCACCAAAGGCCACCTCTGTTTTTCCATTGGCCACCGTCATGCGTCTCTCCAAGGCGCCGTAGGTGACAAATGCCGCCCTATTGCATTCGGTGTGGTGGCTTGATCCGGATTCAATGACGGCAACTCCCCGATCCTTCAAGTCGATGGAGTTGTGCACCGTTAGGGCCTTCTTGTCTTTCTTCCTGCCCCACTACAACCAGTCTGGCTTCTTCTTGGGGCAGTTGCGCATATAGTGGCCCTCCTTGCCGCAGTTGAAGCACTCCCCGTTCTTGTCATCCTTCTTGGTGCCCTGCTTAGCTCCCGTCCACTTGTCGCCTCGGCCTCCACTATGAGGATGAACTGTGTAAGCAGAAGTTGATGCCGTTACACTCTCTCAACCGCCACGTTGCATCCACTCGTTGCGCACGTACTCAGCAACCTTTGGGTACTTCAGCTCGTCGGAAGGCCGGCCACCAAAGACTGTGATCATGGGACCCCAACTGTCCGGCAAGGCCAGAAGGAGGATCATAGCTTGCAGCTAAGAGTCGACCTCCCAACCAGTGGCCACGCACTCTGCTGCGAGTGACTCAATCTGCTGCATGATGTCCATGACGTTGTCACCTTCGTTAGCTTGGAGGGTGACGAGCTGTTTGAAGATGATGAGATGATTGGCGAGGTTGCTTGACTCGTGGATGGAGCAGAGTTTCACCATGTTTCTGTGGCCATGTTGCATCCTTGGATGTGCCCAAGTTGTGGCGCGCATAACGTGGACACAAGGAGCGCCAACGCCTTTTTATTGCGCTTCTTGTATGCCTCCTTCACCTCAACCGTTGCAGTCTCTGGCGGAGCAGTCTCATCACCCTTCATGAGCTCAAGCGGTCCTTTTTCGTCAATGAAGATCTCAAACTGCCACCTCCATAAGGAAAATCATGTCCCGTCAAACTTAAGGACAGTGCGGCTGCTCTCTTGCTCGTTGGCGGCCATGTCATGATCTAGGAATAGTGAACATAAGCTGGCTTGGGACCCCTTAGAGGCATGGGTCCATAACCTTTTGTTGGCCTGAGGGTGAGTGTGCGCCGTGGAGGGTCCCTAGTAGTGGCTGGTTCACACCACCAACTATTCTTGGAGAGACTGAAACAGTGTAGGAAACTGGTTCCAAATATGGCAGAAAATTGGTCCAAGAGTGTGTAGCAATAGTTTTGGCCTCAATTGACTGGGAATAAAATCTTGATCAAGGTTCAAAAACAGTGGCATTGTATAGAAACTGATCTAAGCTTTCGAGAACACCAAAGCATGCCAGATTTTAAGCTTCCTAGTAGATTCTATGACTTCTAGAGCGTCCCTTGGTAGGCTGTCCTTTTTCCCACCTAGAAAGGCATCCCTTCCCTCCTCTAGAAGCTTCTGCCCATTCCCAGATTCCTCAGCTTGCTTCTAGGAGGAAGAAAGGAATCCAGAAGGCCAAGACACCTCTAGATGCCTTGTAGGACAAGTCACCCCTTCTTCAAGGTGTGCCACCTTCCTGGACCCTCACCTAGCCTTCTAGAAACTCAAGGAGGAACTCTAGAGGTTGAGCTAGCTTCCTGGCATCTATTTTCCACCTCCCTTGAGGCAGGGCAGAAATTCATCTTGTGGGGCTCAAACCTGGACCCCTGCCTTTAGAGGTGGACACAATAAATGACTAAGCCACTTGGGCTTGTCTTTTTGGTGTTCTTTTTTGGAGTCACTCCAGCCATGGTGAGGAGCATCACTCCAACAGTACACACTTGCCACTTGGGATCAAGTAGATAGGCGACTTGATGAACAGCTTCTCCCCTCACCAACGGAGTAGCATCTCAAACTGTAGCCACCCATATCTTTTCACCAAAGCAGCTTTGGCCATGAATATGTCTGCAGCAGCGACACCAACTGTCGCACCTTTAGTATCACCTTTGGGGGTGGCACGAGTCATAGCGAGTGCAGGTTGAGGAGTGGTAGCAGCAGCTGTAGCAGCCAGTCAGCCGCACAATTCTTCGGACGTGTTTTGGCGTTGTAGCCCATCCGGTCAGGTCACGATTGTTGACCTCGACACGACGACTCGTCACAGTGACAGTGTCCGACAATGTCGTAGCCTCTCGGGGCTTGGTGCTTTACCGTCAAGAGCTGGTGCTCTCCGCACCCCCCATTGTCAGGCGCTCGAGTTGAGTTTTCTGACATGGCAACAGAAGTCTTGTGCATTTTCTTTCTAATACTATAATGATGGATGTCATGGCTGGCATCGATTCTGGATGCGTCCTCAAGGCTGGCATCCACCTTGGCGTCCTTCCCGTGAAAGTATACGTCCTCCACAGGATGAGGATCTGCCAGAGTTGGTGAGTCCACTCATCGGACATGTGGCGATCATGTTTGCCAAGATCCAATGCCTGAAGCACATGATGCAACAGCTATATAACCTTGTCTCCACCGAGCGTGCTACTTCCACAATTCCATCGACGGTTTTCTTGCCTTCTTCTTTGTCTTCCTTTTCCACATCTCCTCAGGATGCTTCTTCAGCTTCACCCTGTGATCCATCCCAAGAGACTACCATTCTTTTGATCCTTCATTCTGCCGGCACATCCCCTTTGGATGATTCATCTTTTGGTGGTCGGTCTCGAACGCGCATCGTCATCACCGGACAACCCGTTGTTCTCTTCTGGGCTTGGACAGATTGTCCACTCCCAAGGATATTATTACTCATCCTATCAAGGGGGAGAATGGCTATCAGGAATAGCCAGCCACATCGACATCAGCAGGGTCAGCACCATCGCCTCAGAGGAGCATCACAAAGTCACCTCATGCAGATGCGAATGCCACGGTGTTGACACATGACGTGGAGTCAGACCCAGACATGGCATTGATGGTGGAGACATGCTTGTCATCGAGGTCGACTTCCACGCCCGTACAGGAGCTGGAAATTCTGTAGCACCAGATTATCTCAACAGCGGTACAAGCCCCGAGTCCCTGGGCAGTGCCACTTGGGGCTCCGACCGATGGTGGCCCAATGGTGGCAGAAGAGCCCCGTAAAGCCTGGGATGCCTCTTGTGGCCTTTTGAGGGAGTTGGTGCAGCAAGCTCTCACCAGCTTGGTAGCGGTTGCAATGTAGGAGGCATGCATGTCATGGAGGTCGACTTCCATGCCAAGGCAGGAGTTAGATGTTCTGCAGCAACAGATTGTATCAGGAGTTGTGTAGGCCCTGAGTCCCTATGTGTTGCCACTCATGGCTGCGAGCGGTGGCGACCCGTTGGTGCGGCCCGAGATGCCTCTTGCGGACTTCCAAGGGAGTTGGTGTAGTATGCTCACACCACCCCGACAACTGTCATAGTGCAGGAGCACAGTGGATAGGCTGGTAATTCAGACATGAGGGATTCTTGAGAGCATTGTTATTTAGGAAGATCACTGGGACATGTGCTATAGCAGACCCAGCAGATTCGACCTTGTCATCAGTGCTACCCGGGGACCAGCTTCAGCATCAGGGGTCGTCCATGTTCCCAGAGTCTACGGATTCCCATACACACGGAGGGGTAGTGTCACACATGGTGAACTTGGGTGATGATCCTCACTCCATCATCAAGCGGGAGACAACAACCAGTCTTCTCGGTGAGACGATGCATAAGCGTGAGCTGTGCTTGCTCGTTGTATTGATTGGCATTGGATCAGTTGTCGACCTGGAGTCCTGCATAGTTGTATCCACTATGCCGGCATCTCAGGACAATGTAGCACATCAGACTATGCAGATTGAGTCACCTCATCAGCAAGATCTCAGTTCTACCTTTGTGTGTTCATCTGTTGGTGACCTTGCTGATCACATCGACGATGAGAGTGGCAGTACCTGCACAAACGACATTCCCACATACTCTGCGGACTTTGACAACTCTACCTTCTCTCTTGGCACACGACCGTTGATCCCTCCTTGTCCGATTTTTCAGCATCTCAGCATGTTGTAAGTTTGGCTGACCCCTAGAAGGATGATGCAGCACTGGCTCCATCCCCGCCTCGGAGACCATCTCCGCCACTTCATCCACGGCTGCATGCTGCTAGCCCACTCCCTGCCCTCCGCCGCACCCGGATGTGCCACTTTATATTAGAGAGAGGAGAGACAGAGGGTTGGGACTTGTGGCGGTCTCACAGGCATTTGCATGCTCTGTGAGGGGTAGAGACAGTGACTGTGGCGACAGCCAGAGTTCCATCAGTCAGATGGTAGCAGACTCGTGCATGACAGGGGGACTCGTTTCTTCATGGTATAGTGACAACACGTTTCCAATCCTAGGATAATAGAGAGAGAGAGAGAGAGAGAGAGAGAGAGAGAGAGAGAGAGAGAGAG
>SZWC01001802.1:177478-188196 GCA_023375785.1 Penium margaritaceum | reverse complement strand
GAGGGAGAGAGAGAGAGAGAGAGAGAGAGAGAGACGAGTTTTCCATGTCAGCACTTGCCGGATTGAGCAACTGATTTGGCATCAGTTTTGGCCAGTACAACATCAGCACCTCGATTGACTATGTTGATGTCAAGTTCTTCTGCCCAGGGGGAGTTGCGTGTGGGCTTTGTCCTATTACGACGTTGTGAGCGATGCATGATGAGGGGCCTTTTGCTTTGCCTCGAGTGTGCTACAACAGCCGGCATGTGACTCATGTCACGCCCCTGTGCATACCATATGCAAGTGATTGCGTGTGGATCATACTACTTTATTGATCGAGACCCTGAAACTTGGTAGGTTGTACCAGTGCCATGAGGAGACCCTCTTGCATCATGACATGTGCATGATGTGCTAGCATGTATGCATTTGTGAAACTCCTTGTAAGGTTTAGTTTCGGACACTAGGTGGATTGTACCAGTGTCATGAGAAGACATTGTAGCCTTCGTTGTGCTCCCGAGGATAGAGGACTTGCTCACATAGGACTCCCTCTGTGCTTGGAGGAGGAGCATTTGTATGTGTGTGGTTGATTGGTGCTTGCCGTGGTTTTGCATGAGGCATCATCCCATGTCTTGGCTCACTTGTTGTTGCGTTGACGGCTATGTCAGCCAGGAGGCGGGTTGGTTCATGTGGCTTCCACCCATCACTAGTGATGGAGAGGGATTACCCATGTACCCCATGTTGGTGGTACAAGGTAGAGCAGAGCGTGACAAAACAACGGGCCTTTGGAGTGTCCTGAGACGTATCTAGCACCTACGAAAGTGCTGGCAAAATGCAACCGATACGTTCCGGCGCCTGGTTGGTTTGTTGGTCACTAGGAGACTTTTCTCGATGGGTCAAGACCCGCACACCCGGTGGACTATACCGGTGCAACGAGGAGACCCGATGGTACTAGTGTATCTTTCGAGACAGGGAAAGTGTGTTGTGGTGAATGGACGCTGATTCTGTGTGTTTCAGACACTTCTTGTTCAGCCTTGGTGGTTGAGACCCGGGCATTTGATGTTCTGTACCAGTGCCATTGGAGACCCAACACTGATTGGTTGAGCCCTTGTTGACTTCTGTCAGACGTGTATAGCTTGCATGTGGCTGAGACCCGGATGTCTCGTGAAATGCCCTGACGTCTCGCGATGCCTAAACTTGCCTAGCATGGCTAGCCGATGAATCGAGTGTGTCACCATAGAGTTTGGGTGTGTATGGGATATGCTACATGCTTTCTCATCGGTCGAGACCCAGGCTCACGGTTGATTATTCTTGTGCCTTGGGAGGCCTCTGTTGTGTGCGTTCATGTTCTGTGACATGTGTATTCCCTGTGCGTGCCTTTTGGCACGATGGGGATGACGGGGCCTGGTGGGCTAGCCGCTAGTCCCTTGTACATAAGCTCTCGGTAGGGCTCATTGTAATCTCTCATTGCTCTTAATTCGTTTCAGACTTGGCCAGATTTTTCCTTCACTGTTTTCCCCTCAAACCCAGTGCTCATGGTGGTTTTGCATGGGCCTCCATGCTCTTTTGAATCCTATCTTTCACATCTCACGACCACAAAAAGGTCAAAATACAGCTTCGCTCTTTTCAGTCCGATTTCTTTCGCCCCATCGGCTTGTGCAACTTCCTAATTACGGAACCCCACTAATGGTTACAACTCTCATTTTCCTTCACACTCTGGTGGAAACATGCCCATGTTTATCCTTTTCCACCGTAATATTCATTCCTTGGGGTCGGGTTCAACTTCTGACGGGTTTTGGTGCTCAGGAAACCCTCCAACCGCGCCTCAGTCAGTTATGACCAGGGGCAAAAAAAAAAAGGAGTGGGGTGTTACACGCAAAGCGTGAAAAAGAATAAAAAAATTTATCTCTTGGGTTAGACTTTTTGATTTTCCTCATTCTCAAATGCATAAGGAAGGAATTCCACGAGGTTGGCCAATTCTGGAGGTTTATAGTGGCATTCCCTAGAAATGTTGGCCAATCATAGAGGATTTCTATGCAAAACGTGCAGGCTTTAAATTCCAATTTGCACAAATCATAAGAAAAAAGTATAAATTCATGATGTACACATTTTTAGATTGTAACAAAATCGTTTTGCATGGAATGACACTAACACATATCAATGTCCTTTGTAATAGTAGCCTGGATTAGTTGTTTGGCTAGTTGTAGCGGGAGGGCCACTTTGGCCCTCCCACCTCGCATTAGCGAGGGGATGGTTTGCAACCACCNCCGTCGCTAATGCGAGGGCTGGCGGCCGACCGGCTGGGTGGTCGGCGGCCGGCCAGATGACAGGCCGGCCACCTATCGGCAAGCCACCAGCTGACGATGGAGCTGGTGGCTCGATCGGCGACTGAGAGACCACGAGGGCCTCGAGGGCGAGGCTCGTGGCCTTATGCCCTTGCCCTTGCTTGCCCTCCTTGCCAACAAGATCAAGCAAGTACGAGGGATAAGGGCGAGCGACAGTGACGTGAGAGAAAAGCAAAAGTGTCGGCGCAAAATCGCCGATCATGCCTCGCACACGACGATTTCGCGCCGGCCCGTCAAGAACGCAACTCGAGTTTGTTTAGATCAAACTACAAGTTTCGAAACCGCAAAACTTGTGTGAACTTGTGAGTTTGAGGTAATACTCCCTCATTTCGGACCAAGAATGTGGGGGCAAGGTAAAAGCAGAAATGGGCCTCCGGAGACTTGAAATACTAAGTCTCCCTGCATTGGTCGTTAATGACGATTGCTCCCAAGAGTAATGCAGAGGGAATAACCCCTCCAACAAGCTCTGGATGCCATTCTGCAAACTCCGATGACGACCTAAGTGCAAGAGCCAAACAATCTTTACGACTTACCGTACGATGGTTCCAGCGGCTATGCCGGATGTTAAACACCACGAGTTGCTACAGCAGTAGCAGAAACACCAGAGAGGGACACGGGCCTAGAACTTAATCATTTCAAGCGTCGTAAACTACGTTGGAGGAGGGGGTCAACTCTTGAGGCAGTGTCCTTGCCCAACACTAGGGACTTTCACGGCTTGAGAGGGAAAAAAAAAAAAAGAGGAAGGCGCCACTTTAAGAATTGTTAGAGGCCGCGACATTGCCTTAGAGCACAAGGAGGGTGCCTCCAAGGGGACGCAAGGCGCGTCAAAAAGACACAAGAAGAGGCCAAAGAATACTAGAAGACAAGAAGCCAAAAAAGGAAAATGTTAGTGAAGAGGGAGCATGTGGGGGTGCAAACTCTTAACTAGATTTGGCCCCTTTCTCCTCACCTTTTTAGCGGTGCTCAAACTTTTATTGCTTGTTGATCTTGTACTTGATTTGTTTTCCAGGTTTCCTTACTTCTCCTAGTGCCGTGAGTCCCAGCTTAGGATTTTGCCTAGAATCGACATGTTTATGCCAACCTGGTAGCATAGAAAAATAGTACTTTTCTACCACGCGATTGTGCCGACCGTGGTGGCCTAGGACAATAGAGATAAAACTTATGATCGCCTTACCAGTCATGAGAGCAAAGAGACTTTGGGAGGCGACACCTCCCTGAGGTCGTGGGGTTACCTTCACTATGGTCTTCGCGTGCTAGTCGCATGAGCGACGGAATGGCAAGGCCAGACCGTCCAAGACCAACAAGGGCTAGGTGGTCATGGCCTCACCACACGCCCTTGGCTGACTCCAATTCTTTGGAGCTGCCGCCGTGAGCACGGTTGCCAAACCAAGGGCAACTGTACCATCGAAGGCATCTAGTGCCAACCTCAGTGACGTCGAGAAGCGTACGTAAGCCAGCAAAGTGGTCGACGAGTACGTCGACGTGCACTTGGGTGACCCCCACATGACGGAGGACGCGCTCGAGGAGGACCATCCGAGCGTGGATCCCGACAAAGAACACGACGTCAATAACGGTGAAGGTGACAAACATCGCGATCATCATCATCGTCTTATGGCTAACTCAAGCAGGTCGCTTGAGAAGGGCAAGACACTCGCCGGATCGCCTGACTCTGCCGATAGCAGCAAGGCTGCGGATGGTAGCAAAGGCGACAAAAGCAGCCACAGCCACACGCGTTCTCACAAGCATGAGCATGCCAACATTGTAATGAACACAATTTGCAACGACTGCCAAAAGCTTGTTGAGTTGGCTGCCAAGGAAGAGGGCCGGCTCAAGATCACCACCAACGGTGGAGGTGTGGCACCATCTGTAGGAGTGGGAGCAGACTCCCCTTCCTATGCTGTCCCTGCGATGGGGCACACCACTGCCGACTCGATTTTCAACATTGACAACGGCTGCCTTCGGAAGGTAAGACTCCTAGGAGGTGTGTTTACGCGAATCATACCCTCCTTTAGTGGGTGAAGGTGTACGGACAACACGAGGCCCTAGAGGCTATCACCGATGCCCTTACGACATCATAAATGAAGTTCGCGTTTGCCAACCTGCAGGCCCATATCAAGTAGAGCATCATGGATCTCGACCGTGATCGCCAGTTGTAGTGCTTGGCTGCTCATGAGACATGTCGCCAATGCGACGGCCTTGACAAGGCATTACAGAGCGTGACTCAGGTGCAGATTCAACAACAATCCTAGTGGGCCGCAGTTCCTAATGCCACCGTTGGTGGCAGCGATGGCTTGCCTACCTCAATGACTTCGGGGCCAGTCATGAACACGTCCTTCCTCCACATTTTGGAGATCTTCTGGAAGGGTGTGAAGCTGACTGACTAGCTGAATCATATGGGACACGTCCTCCAGTTCCACAATGTGCCACTCAGTCACTGGGGTGAACTCGTCACGACGCGATTTGAAGACAAGCTCTTCAAGTATGTGGTCATTGAGTGGGGTGCACAGCAACCACACCTTGAGTGGAAGCACATGCCGTGAGAGGCCTTCAGTGCGATCATGCATAAGAAGTACACCCAGCGTGAGGAGGCACATTGTGCCTTCCACAAGATCAAGTACTTCAAACAGCTGGGTAGCTCACTCGAAGCCTACATGAGCGAGTTTACTGCACATGTGGATGAAGCCAAAAGCTTCACCGAGGGTGATGGGACTTAGACCTTCAAGTACCTAGAGTGCATGCTACTGGAGTACTTGTGGAATGGTCTTGTCAACAAAAAGCTGAAGTAGAAGACCACCACAACGGCAACCGGCTGGGCTTGGACAAGCTAGAGGGCATTGCAAGACAACATGATTGAAGCATATTCCGCGAACCCAAAGTACTTCTTGCATGCACGGCCAAACACGGGTGCACAGGAAGGCCGCATGGATGCTACTGGGCTGTGAGAGTAGCCGGACAGTGGGGCAGGGCCAAGGGCAAGCAACCTACAAACCCTCCAGTCAAGAAGACTAGTGGGCACAATACCCTAAGCCACAAGCACAGCCGCGACAATGACGAGCTGCAGGCGGTGCGTGAGGGTCACTACAGAGCCTTCTACGACGGACTCTGCCACAACTGCATGCAGCCTAACCACGTCAGGGCTCAATGCCCTGAGGCTATTGGTGGTGGACAAGAGGCCGCCGCTTTAGCCAAGCAGCAGTACCTCTTGAGGATGGTGCAACAGGAGGTCGCAGACAGTACCGTGGACAGGGTCGTGGTCGTAGTAATTGACCTAGCCATGGTAACGGACAGGGCTGTGGGACGGGTTTTTCCCACCTTTGAGTGACGTTGTTTGGGACCACTCAGGGATAAAACTGGATCACGAGTGTGGGATCATGTTTTCAGATGAGGATGTTAAGAAGTTTGATTTTTCTACGAGTTCAAACTTCTTTGTTGTTTTCTCCCCTCTTGTTGAACCTCATTCTACACTTGCTGACCATCATTTCCCACTAAACCTTGCATCATCGGATGAGATGCGTGATCAAACATCCTTAGTGGTGGCGATACCAACCACTATGAAAGAGTTGTGTGATGCAGAGATTGTAGCAAACACCCTCAAAGCGGTGTGTTCAATCACATTCTTGGTACCTTTGGTCGAAGATTTTGACCCAGTCAAATTCAAGGGCTGGAATGTGCTAGCCAATTTTACATGTTCCCACAAGATGTGGACTCAAGGTTCCGGGTTCCGAGGCCGCTGTAATGACTCGGGGTTCCAAGGTGTGGATCAGGGGTCCCGGGCTGTGGGAAAACATGAATTTGGTTAGCATATTCCACATTGGAATTTACATTCTGAGGCCGCTGAGATGTGGAATTCCACATCTGATGGGGTCACTCCCAGACCCTGGGTCAACACTAATTCACCCCGGGACCCCGGTTCATCACAGCGGCCTCGGAACCCCGAGTCATCACAACGGCCTCGGAACCCCGATCCACATCGATGGGGCATCGATGTGGATCGATGCAGCCCCACGAGGTATCGTCCGTGCAATACCTCGTGGGGCTGCGACCATCCATCATCTGCTGTCGGATGGATTTCTTCAGCATTCAATGCTCATGCATCGTAATATTGTCAGACAGCCCACATTGTCAGTGTGGAATGTCCAATGGGTCCATGAGCCTTGGTTGCACGCAAGCATCTGAGGTTCATGGACGCTTGTAACATCGAGTAGCACGTACTACCACGAGTAACAACACTGCTCTCTACTCTTTGTCACTTCTCGGTAGTTGAATGTGTGCCCAGTCGGGCTTATGCAGAGGTCTCCCTGTGGAGACCAGCAGACATAAGCCATGTCACCCCGGCAGTTCACTCCGATGTCCTCTTCTACCATGGGATCCTCGTCCCTGCCTTCGTCAACGTCTGCCTCATCAGCCTACTGCCTCACCAATGCAAACTACAACCCCCTCCCACCAGTCGTCTCCGTAGCAACTCCCTCACACTTGCCTTCTTCCCCTACCGCCGGCCCGTTCCTACTCTTGCAAAGAAGCCAGGCTTCTATTGCGGCTCATGTGGTGTTACATCGAGCGGAACCTGCGATAGGATCCGAGGTCACTTCGGCATTCCCAATGGCACCATTACTGTTTGTCCGTTCCCACCGCCGCATGCAAGAGACGTGCTAGGCCTCGAGGGGGCCCCTCGCCCATCTGCGGACTTCAAGCCAGCATGTCCCCGTTTGTACAACGGGCTTGGGGATTCATGGTGTACCTCCCACAAGCTTGTCTCGTGGGTCAACCTCTTTGAAAAACTGCAATGGGAGGAGTCGTTGCACTGCGCATGGCTTCCTACTGGAGACGACAAAGCTGCTGCCTGTGCTGGTCCAGGCATGGAGTCTAGCTCTATGGACAAACAGATGCGTCAACAGCAGGTCGTTGCAGCTCCACAAGGTATCGTCCACACAACAACAGCTATAGCATCAGCACCTATCCGCCCAGCAGCCCATCAGACTGGTTGACGTTAACAGGATGGCCGATATGGTCCAGACCAGGATGCAGCCTCATCGCGAGGCTGCTGCCAACAAGAGCTACCAAATATCCATCATCAAGCTTATGTGCTGTGGAGCACTTCCCATCAGCTTCACCCGAGAGCCGTTTTAGGACGACGTGGTGCGCACAAGCCGCAACACCAACTCATCCTTCTGGCTTCCAAGCCGGGGCACAGTGGTTGGTAATCTGCTGCCGATGCTTGACTCCAAGCTGGAGGTAGAGGATGCCTCCTTGAGGCAGGGGTGGCCGATCTATGGAGTCATTGTGGCTGTGGACAAATGGGCGGATCAGCAGCAGATGCCCATTTACAATGCAATGGCGGTGAATGCCAAGGGGGTATGCCACGTGTTTTCTCGTGACACCAGTGGACAAGTCGGCAATGCCTCCCACATGGCCGCAATGGTTGAGGAGGCAGTGGAGGTGGTGGGTTTGAAGCACATGGTGTCGGTTGTGTGCGACAACACCGCTTTGATCAAGCGCGCATTCCAGGACCTGGCAGCTAAGTACCCGAAGCTGCTGTGGCAGGGGTGTTGTGCGCACAACTATGATCTGGTGCTGAAGGACATTGATATGACAGACTGGGGTGGTGCAATTCTGTCATGGGCTGAGAAATTCGTCACATTTTCCCGCAACAATGATATTCCGCGCACATGGTTGAAGCAGCAGTCGGGCGGGCGGGTGCTGCATGCACGCCATGACACGCGTTTTGCATCTTCTTATGCAATGTTGCAGCGCCTCCTTGACATGCGTCCATTTTTGCTTAAGCTTGTCAACCATGAGAGCTGGGCGGCTATGGGCAGTCAGCGGGATGGCATGTTCAAGCAGCGTAAGAAGGCAGTACGGGGGTTGGTACGGCGCCGCGTGTTTTGGGTTCAGGTGAGGCAGCTATGGGACTCGATGGCACCGTTATTGAAGGTGCTCCGCCTTGGGGACTCGCCAGGTGGGGCAGCAGTAGAGATTTAGGAAGGGCTGCTTGATCGCATGGGCGAGCTGCATGCACTAGCACAGCCGCGTGGCCACAAGCCTGCAAAGGTGGGACAAGCACCGGTGAAGCACACCATGCAATGCCTCAAAGAGTGCTGGTCTGCGGACATGGAATGCCCANGTGCTCCGCCTTGGGGACTCGCCAGGTGGGGCAGCAGTAGAGATTTAGGAAGGGCTGCTTGATCGCATGGGCGAGCTGCATGCACTAGCACAGCCGCGTGGCCACAAGCCTGCAAAGGTGGGACAAGCACCGGTGAAGCACACCATGCAATGCCTCAAAGAGTGCTGGTCTGCGGACATGGAATGCCCACAGTATGCGGCTGCGCTCCGTGTGCACCAGCGCCACTTTGGCAATGACCATGGTGGTGACATTGAGATGGTGCAGGCATGGGCCATCACGGTGGATGCACTCACACCCGAGAACAAAAGGATGAGCTACAAAACAAGTTGACGACATTTCAGCTGGGCCGGGTGACCATCGACGTCATCCCCTTGAAGACAAGGCAGCTGAGCGACAAGGCGCGGGCTGCTGTGGCGAAGGTGGTGACATCAGCAATGGCGCCGAACAAGTGGGCCTCACTGCACTTGGCGCACCTTCCCACGCTTTGTGAGTTTGCAATCAAGCTGCCGTCACAGTCGTGCACCTCCTTTGACTGCGAGCATGCATTTTCAAACCACCAGCTGATTCACACGGCATGCCACAACCGCCTCAATGTCAGCACGCTGGAGATGCTAGTGCATTGCAACATGCGACTGCAGCATCAGTACAAGACAAGCACACGGCGTTGCAAGCCAACCAACTTCATGGTGCCTAATGAGTTGGACGATGGCAAGCTGGTGGCAGATGTGGGGGTGGAGGAAGAGGACAAGGAAGGAGCAGGTAATGAGAGCTCTGAGGAAGAGATGGTGGAGGATGAAGAGGTGTATGTGGAGGGAGAGGTTGAAGAAGGGGATGATGGAGAGCCGCAGCAGGAGCAGGTGAACATGACTACTCAGGAAGCAGCAGGTGAAGATCCCCCATCCTTCGCAAGGGCGGTGCGCACACGAAAGGACATGGAGAAGCTGTTGGAGGAGGGCGAGAGCAGGGCAGCTGCTACCGGGGGAGCAGGGGCGGCTGGAGGGGCTGTAGACAGGGCTGGGGAAGGGACTGAAGATGGGGAAGGAGAAGGAGGTGCAGATGGAGATGGGGCTGGAGGTGGGTCAGGAGAGGAGGATGAAACTAAAGAGGAGAGGGGGGCTGGAGGGGATGGGGATGGTGGAGGAGATGAAGGCGCTGGAGGGGAGGAGCTGGATAATGGTGCAGGTTTAAATGCAGCCTTGGCTGCATGTGCAGCAAGTGCAGTTGGAGAAAGGAAGGCTGCCAAGGTGGCCAGAGCTGCAAAGGTAGCCAAGGCTGCCCTGGCTGCAAAAGCAGCCATGGCAGCAAAGGCTGCCATGGTAGGTAAGACAGCCAAGGCAGCAAAGGCAGCCAAGGCACCCAAGGCAGCTGCTACACTGAGGGCTCGAGCAGCAGCAGGTGCAGGAAAGGGGGGTGATGAAGGGAGTAGCAAGATGGTGCGGTCGTTGAGGTTGGTCGGGCGGCATCGTTCGTTGAGAAAAAGGGTGTGTGTTCCAGTCTGGTGGTTCTGTCCACCGAACTCGCACGCATAGGTTGACATGTTCACGAGGATGGGTCTGGATGATGGTGGGTAGCGGATTGCCGCAGGCACACGGAGGCAGTCATGATTGTCCTCATGTGGGATTGCGATTGGCTTCAGGGTGCCATTGCGGGCCCCGGTCAGTGGGTCTTTGAAATGGTGAAGGTGTAGCAGTTGCTTGAGAAAAGGATGGGTGGCTGGCAAGATTATGATTTCTGTGAAGAGGGAGATGATGTTGTCCGTGGTGTAGCTGTCCGGTTTGTGGCGTATGACAATGGTCACAGGGGTGGGGTGGCGGGCGAGGTCACGGCTGTTTGGAGATGTGACATCTCGTCCGGGATGAGTAGGTAGATTAGGCGGCCTGCCGTAGTGTCTTTGACTGCAAAAGCTTCAGCAAATGCTGTTGCATCGGCGGCTGAGCGGTTTAGGGCACCCCGTCCACGTTCGCGCAGGCGGAGGAGCGTATCCGGAAGGGCTTGGGGTGCTGGCGCAGGGCGTGTGCTCGAGAGGGGGGGCTCCTGGGGGGTTGTAGTGGGGGTCTGTGTCGCCGCCGGGTTGGGCGCAGAGTTGGCTGAGAGGAGAGATTGCATCCCTCCCCGTGGGGGCTGCGTGGTAGGGGCGGAGCTCTGCATGGCTGAATGAGGCTGGTTGGTTGGGAGGGCTATGGGGCCATGAGTGTTAGCAAGGGAAGGGTGAACTGAGGGTGGCACAACATGTGCTTGTGCACTGCCGGAGGGCCCGGCACCTGCCTGGTTAGGAG
>SZWC01001802.1:162153-177294 GCA_023375785.1 Penium margaritaceum | reverse complement strand
AGGTTCTAGAGGTGGGAGAGGAGGGGGGGGGGCATGCTTGGTCCTTGAGAACAGGGGAGAGGGGGAGGGAGGATGGTGGTGGATTGGGTTGGGGGTGGGGGTGGGGTAGGGGTGGTTGGGTCTAAGGTGGGGGGAGGGGAATTTTGATGGAAGGTTGAGGGTTTGCTCCAAGGGGACTGTGTAGTGAGTGAGGATGGTGGGGAGTTGGGTTGGGGGTGGGGGAATGGGTTGGGGAGTGTCAATGTCCGTAAGTAATCCATGACATGCGATCCACCTCTTCATAATAAGGCTAAAAACAAAAGGCCTGTTGGAATCCTCCAACAGCTTCCCATTATTAGGATTAAATGGGAGTGCATCAGCATGAACTTTGTAATTCACCTTTTGGACACGGCCCGTGGCCACAATGTCATACCCCAGTGAACCTTGATTTTGATATAAACTATTTTTCAAGACATTGAAATTCATCAAAAAAAGGACTTTCGTCAATTTCAAAAGTACAACCAAATGAATTCCAAATTTGTTTTGTCGATTTCAATGGTCCACCTCCACTATTTTTTCGAATTCTCCACTGGGTTTGATCTTTCTATCTGTCTCGAACTCGCATGCTCCGGCTGAATTTTTTCTGGGCCTGGCAATTTCACGCACTTCGACATGCCTCTAGGTGGCTCTCCAGGCCACCGAGCGCTCCTCGCCTCACATTTGACGTTCACCAAATGTTGAAATTGAGAGCAACAAGCATTCAATCGTCTTAAACATCAAATGGTCGAATGGCCTTCGCTCTCGAAGTTGAACAAGAAGCCAAAAAACACAGTAAAAATTTTTCATAAAAAAAGGCTTAACCACGGTTGTCAAATTCAACAGTCCACCCCATATTTTTCATCGGATTCAAAAGTGCCAAAGATGTCATCGAATTAGTTATGGGACAACTTAATCGTCAAAATCAAAGTTCACTACGGTACTAGTGCTTGTGGATCGTCGGACGAAGATGACACACTTCATTTCTACAATCGCTGATGTAAACGCAGAGGAGATCGCTCGTCTCTTCTTTGAGGGTGTCGTAAAGAGCCACGACTTGCTGTTGTACATTATCTTGGATTAAGAAAGAAAATTTACTAGTAAGTTTTGGCATAAGATGCACGAGTACCTCGACAGTGACTCATAAATCTCGACAGCGTTTTACCCTCAAACTGATAGACAAACAGAGCGCATGAACCGCACTCCGCACCAGATGCTCCATATGTATGTGGACCCTGTCATGAATGACTGGGACAAATTCCTAGCACCGGCAGAGTTTGCTGTGAATAAATCGATAAACAATTCTATATAGTTCACCCCGTTTGTGTTTAACAGTGGTCGGCATCCAGTTGTGCCCTCTTCATTGGTGAAGAGTGGGAGTACAGGAGGACAAGATCCTTCTATCCAAGCCTTTATCGAGCGCATATACTTCTTGGGAGTATTGGAGGCAAAGGGTCACCTTCAAGCAACTCAGCAACGACAAAAGGCATATGCCGGTGAAAGTCGCCGTGAGGCCTCCTTTGGCATCAGTGATGCACTACCACTTAGCACTAAGACTCTTCAGCTGAAGTTGCCAGTGGCACACAAAACTCTACCGAAATGGATTGTGTATTTTCCCTTTGTTGCACGCATCAGGCCGGTGGCATACCGATTGCTGCTTCCACCGAGTATGAATACACATGACATGTTCCATGTGAGCCTGCTGGCTCTATGCAAGACAGAGAACACCGTTCAGAAACTACCGGTAGTCCTTGCTGCCGACGACCAAAACAAATTTCTTTGTCTGCTCTAGCACCAAGAGCGTATGCTCTGGTCGTGGGTTGCTAGGGAATACCTCGTTCATTGGGCCGGTTATGGACATGAACATGACTCATGGGATTCCGAATCACAGTTTCCCACAGAGGTAGTCAATGAGAATTAGAGCAAGCTGGCAGCTTGCACAGATCGACATGTGGCGGGGGGCACCACCAAAACACGGAAAAAAGTGAACAACATTCCCGTAGGACGGCATTCATGAATTACGACCATAGAAGGTTGGGGACGCCCAACATGGTTGTCACGCGGACACTCTAGCCTTAAGGGGAGAGGCCGCTAGCCGTACTGACCGACAAGCTGCAGCTAAGTTCCAAGTGACATGCACGTGTTAATGTTTAGCTGGTGATTGAAGTTATAAATTTTCTTTCACAACGTTGACGACTCACTATCGAGCACTCTCAATTGTGGTCATGAACCTGGACGGTTTATAAAAAATGGGAAGGCATGTAGCGGTAGGACCACATCAGCCCTCCCACCTTCCATTAGCGAGGGGGTGGTTCACAACTATGGCTTGCTAATGCGGGGGCCGGCCGGTGGCCAGCCAGGCGCTGGTCGCCGGCCGGCTGGCGGCCGGCCGGCTGGGTGGCCGGCGCCCGGCCAGATGACCGGCCGGCCACCCACCGGCAAGCCACTAGCTGCCGATTGAGCTGGTGGCTCGATCGGCGGCTGAGAGGCCACGAGGGCTTCGAGGGCAAGGTTGATGGCCTCATGCTCTTGCCCTCGCTTGTCCTCCTTGCAAGAGAGAGCAAGCAAGGATGAGGGATAGGGCAAGCAAGAGTGATGCAAGAAAAAAACAAAAGCATCAGTGCAAAATTGCCGATCGTGTATCGCACGCGACAATTTTGCACCAACGCGTAAGAAATGAAACTCGAGTTTGTTGAGGTTGAACTACGCGTTTCAAAACCACGAAACTCGTGCAAAATCACGAGTTCAAGGTAATACTCCCACGTTTCGGATCCAGAACAAGGAGCGAGGTAAAAACAGAATTGTGCCTCCTGAGACTTGAAGTATTCGAGTCTTCTTGCATCGGTCGTTGATGACGATTGCCCCCACGAGTGACGCGGAGGGAAACCCCTTGAGAAATCTATGGATGCCATTTCACAAACTGCGACGACGACCTAAGTGTAGGAGCTAGAGACACAGCCATTACACTAGTGTAGCAAAAATTCTAACAGTGGGGATTGAACCCAAACCGTGGTGTTTGATTTCTCCTAACCAGTATTGTTTGGAAGATTCTGTGATGCACGGTTCATTATTTTGAAGAAACCAATGGATTTCCAGTCTGCCTTTTCGATTGTTACATCCTCCAAAATCTTCGCTTTGTCATTGGTCGACCGGTCAGAAAAATGATCGATCTACCGATCATGATTTTCTCGTAACATCTTTTGAAAATGAAAGGAATGTAAAGGCTTACTATGTTACCCAGAAACGTAAAGGCATGATAGCTGATGCATCTGCAAAAGCAAGAACATAATCCCAATGTATCCTGAAGTTAGAAACTAAAGCAGTTGTATCAAGTGAGTTAAAAAAACAACACAATATCCAATTTGATGGCCATGCCCGAACGGCAACGTAAGTCGCGGAATGAGCAAAGCGAGGGGGGTGATGTGTCACCCCCGCCCTTGCAAGAATCAAGATTGAGCAAGTAGCTTTTTCCAAATATTTTTTCAGAGAAGAAAACCCATTTTTATCTATGAAAAATACTTTCAAACCCTACCACAGATTACGCTCGGGGTTTAAGGGTTTATTTCGCTGACTCCTGCTGGACCTCGCAATAGTGGGACCCAGCAGGTTCCCTTTCAATGTATGGGGTGTTTTGGAAACAAAAATCTAAAAAACCTTGCAAAGATTTGTGATGAGAGTCACAAACCCCTCTGTAAAGGGGTTTGTGATTTTCCTTTCATATTTGACAACGTTAGCATGCTGTCGCTGGATTGCATACGGCATCGATACATCCGTGTTCATTTGAGTTATGTACCAGACGTACACAAGTCCCTAACCTTTCTGAGTGGGCATTTCTGTTATTACACGAACAACCCATCGCATCGCGAGACAGCGATATTCACTCCGACGATCGAGGAAAAACCGGCCAACTGCCCTCGCCCAAGTGAACCTTCCCGAACCTTTTGACAACTTCAACCATCCTCGCGAATCTACCACAGAATTATCAAGACCTTTCTGTTGACTTCTTGACACACCAAGACAAGTCTGAATTTATAAATATGTGTCTCGCATCTTCATCGTCGATTCGTGAAGCCCCCAGATTTCTCGAAGGACCTTCTCAAATCTGATCGTTCACGACACAACTTCGCACGCGTTGCTCGACGATCGACCCAACAACCCCGACTATGTCTCATTCATAAGTCGAGACTTGTATATATATGCTCGATCATTTTGAAAGTTGTCATCAAAGTACACTTGCCGCTAATCATCATTGCTCAAGTATCCCAAAATCTAAATTGTGTTCAACCTCAAAATTTCTACCCGTTCACCAGTTACTCTCCATTCGGCATAACACTTAGTATCAGAGTGCAACAGTGCTGGAGAGGCATCTGACTTTCTTACCCATCTAGAGGACAACCTTGCACAAGCACTCAGCGCATCTCGCATGTCAAGACTTCGCAGACTTTGCGACTACGACGTGGACTGAGCCAGCGCAGCCGACGACCAGCAGCGGGTCTTTGGCAATGACTTCGGCAATGGAGGTGCAGAACGTGCCTATGCAAGCAAACCCTGCAACGAAAACGAATGCTGGGTGGCAGGCTATGCGGCAACTGGATCAACTCCCATGGTTTCAACGACCAATCCAGTCGTAGAACCAAAAGCGGTAAACCAGCCGCACCTACCGACGGCCTTGACTACGACAGCGGGAACGATAGGTGGCACGGGACAACAAGCGCAGTCAATGAGGAACTAGCGAACCGGATCTTCGTCCTCAAGGGAATCAATAGCCATCTGCTCCAACACCTCAACATTGCGATGGAGGCTCTTCGCAGCACAAGCGCACGAGAAGTGGTGCTCGTTGAGAGAAATTTCCAAATCTCGAGCGAAACCAAAATTCGTCCGGCTCCACCAGAACCGTTTGATCATGCAAATTCAAAAGGAACGACGGTTTGGATGTGGCTGACCAGTTTGGAGGTGTATTTCACCGCTGCTGAGGTCAACGGCGGTGAAAAGAAAATTGACCTTGCGGTTGCACGTTTACGTGGCAAGGCACTAAGTTGGTGGTATGATCTTAAGACCATCCACCGACAGCAAGAGACCTGCGAGGCATCGTCAACAGCCAACGGCGCCTGTCTCATATCCCCGACTGAAGGCATTTTGCCCTTGGAGCAAATCAACCCACAGAGGCAAGACGTCTTGACGCCACAAACCAACTGGAACGAATTCTCGCGTGCAATGCTTGCACACTTTGGATGACTCAACAAAAAATCTGATGCACGATACAAGCTCCACCGTCTCCGTCAACAGTCCAGCGGAGCAGAGTACACGCATAGATTCTGTCAGATCATCACCGGAGCAAACATCGCCCACAACGAGCTCTTTCTTCACTAAAACAATGGCCTTAAATGAGACATCCCGAGAGCAATTGTTATTCTTGGAATCTAGAACGACGTCGTGGATGATCACAGCAGCATGAAGGATCGGCACTCCCAACTACAACGCTCGGATTCAAGAATCCTACGGCTAGCGACCTCCCAACCACAATTAATGTGGAAACAAAAATACCAGTCAGTGGACTCCTTGACTCCGATGGAAGTAGACGTCGTTGATCAAAGAGATACGCGCATCTCCTACAACTCTAGAGAAGTTGAGCACATCGCTTGCAGCTGTCGAAGCAAGCAACAGGCCAAAAAGGGGAGAAAGTTGCAGAAAAATGAGTCGGAAAATGGCAAAGGTAGGAGTAAAAGGTGCAACTCTTGTCCACACGGAGCAATCCGCGCCAAACGATTGCCCATCTCAACGGCTTACATTGCCATAGAGGGTACATGAGATTTCAAAGATTGACGAAGGGTGCAAGGACGACCAACCGGCGATACTTCTGAAGTTTCAGACTCGAGGATGCAATAGTTATTGAATGGTACCGGCACTATTGGATGGAGGAGCTTCAAACAGTTTTGTAAGCAACAAAATGGTTTCTATGCTGGGTTTTCAGACCAAACCAGGGGTGTTTGAAGGGAAAACCGTCAACGGAAGATTGCAAACATGGAGACTCCGAGAACCATTATGACTACAAGTAGGAAATCTACGGTATGGAACGGTCTAGAGGTCATGTCCAATGAGTGATCACTAAATCATCCTCGGACGAGATTTCCTATATCGTGACAATCTGCAAGTCGACTGGAACAGCGGCGAATCTACGTGGAAATCGATGGCGCCAAACGACAACTTCCGCACATGGGACGGAAGCCAAAAATGGAACCACAAGAGGTGGAAGAACCAGAGGAAGCCGCGGTAGCTGAAAAGCGACACCCAGTGCAACCGATACCGCTCAATGTAGACAAGCACTACATACAACAAGGAGCTTGTGTGTGGCTCATACATCTTGAGCCAATGGAGGAAGCTAAAGTGGCAACAACAGACTCATCATCCTCATCGGCCTCAGCAGCCTCATTGGAATCCACAAAGTTCGCAATGGTACCCAAAGAGTTCGCACCACTCATCCAGGAGTTTGTAAACGTCTTCCCCGAAAAACTCCCGTGAACCTTACCTCCTCAACGAGACATCAAAAATCCCATTGAATTGAAACCGGGCAGAAGACCTACAATGTAAGGGGCCTATCGGATGAGCGATCACCAGCTAACCGAGCTGAAAAATAACTCAACAAGATGCTTGGTCAGGGGTCATCCGCCAATCCACGTCACCATACGCCACACCAGTAGTGTGCGTGAAAACAAAACTGGCGAGATGTGGATGTGCATGGACTATCAAGCGTTTAACAATGCTACCATCAAGAACCGCTTCCCTCTTCTCGAACTGGCGAGCTTTTCGACCAACTCCAATGGGCTCAAGTATTCAGCAAAATTGACTTGTTCCCATACCTCGACGATTTCGTCATAGTGTACCTCGACAAACTTTTGGTGTACAGCTGTACCCCGGAGGAACACGATTGACATCTTTGAGAAGTTCTTGAAGTTTTACAAAGAGAGAATATTTTTGGAGAACTCTTGAAATGTGACTTCAGTCCCCGTTCGATCGAGTTTTTGGGTCACATCATCAATGGCGAACGGATCACCATGGATCCAAAAAACGTGGCAGCAGTCGTTGATTGGCCGACGCCAACCAACATCCCAGACGTTCAAGTTTTCCTTGGCTTCTTCAACTACTATCGGCAATTTAAACAGGACTACGCCCGAGTGTCACCGCCTCTCTACGGCCTCACTAAGAGAAATGAGTGGCGGTGTGGAGACAGTGAACAAGAAGCTTTCACCGCTTTGTGAAACGCTCTGACCTCGATGCCAACCCTACAATTAGCCAATCCAACGGTCAACTACGTCATGGCTACAGACGCGTCAGACCAAGCCATCCGTGTAATCCTCCTCCAAGACCATGGCAACGACGAGCAACCGGTCACCCGCTTGTCTCAAAAACTACGAGGACGGCAACTCAACTACGCCGTCTACAAGAAATAAATGCTGGCGGTCGTAAATACATTCAAGACATGGCGGTATAACCTAAAGCACCGCCGATGCATTGTGCGCACCGACCACCATGCGTTGAAATATCTGAAGACACAGCCAAACATGAGTAGACGTCAAACCCGATGGATGGAGTTCATTGAATCCGAGTTAACCTAAGATATCGAGTACTAGCCAGACAAAATCAACCTGGCACACCCACTATGCCGCTGGCCAAATATAATGATTGACGTGGGGATGCTACACCTGTAGCAAGACCCGTATCTCGAGCGGCTGTTCACACGAGACTACGACCAGTATAGCGGATACGACAAGGCAAAATTCTTGTACGACGTACCCTGTTGGCAACGGCGATTCACTCAAAAGTGTTACTGTGTGTGGCTTCCACCCGTCATGAGCGATGGCAAGGAGAGCAGCGGTACAGGAGAGAGCGACGACATGGTCCCGGATGCGGACCCTGGAGACACCGGCGCGTCGGCAGGTGGTGGACCACCCACTCGGAGCTGACCGATGACTGCCCGAGCGTCGTGGGTGCTCTCCGACCTCCTACGGTTTTCTTGCAGCCTATCCTTGATGTGGACGTAGCTGGCACCAGAGCACCGACGAGTGGTGGCTCCATCCACTAGCAACTGCCAGAGAGCTGCCACGACGCCATGGGTGCTTGCCGGGATGCTTTGCGGTTTTTTTCCAGACGCTAGAGTTTTCTCGGTGGACTGGCTCTTGAACCCAATTTGCATGTTTTGCATTTTCTGTCCACCGATCGGTGCCAGACTTATGCGTGTGACCAATCGTAGCGTCGAGCTCAAGATTTTGCATCTCTAGGTTCAGACAGCGTAGCGTTCTAATTTGTGTGTGCAGAGTTACGGCCAAAACATTGTTTTTGGGCCGGTTTTAGGACAGACCTTGCACTGCCGTGTGCGACACCTGTCGTGCGCCGCGGCAAGTATTTATGATGTGGACTTGTCGTTTGTTATCTCTCTCTGTATGAGTTTGTTAATGGAAGCACATTTGACACTGAGTCGTGTCGTCTAGCCAAACCCTTGTCGTTTCCCATCCGACCTGTGTTGACACCACGAGCTGACTGAGCGTTGACGTCCAGTCGGTGACAAGCGTGCTAGGAAGCTTCCTAGAATTTTCTCTTTGTATCATAGCAAACAAGCCACAGCTCGTTGTGCTGTGCAGCACAGACGCAGTAATAGTAGTAGTGAGTGGCAGCAGGGGCACCCACCCATAGCAGCAGCAGCAGATCCACGAGGGACCCACAACGACTACGTTGCAGCGGAGCGGTGGAGGCATCGGAGATAGAGGCGGTAGCTGCAAGCAACTGCATCCGTAGTAGCAACATCGGTTGGAAGCACCTGCTCCGGGAGCAGCTATGGGTAGCAGCCACTACAGCAGCAGCACCGGGTGGCAACAGCACCCGTGTCTGGTCACTGGTGTGTACACACACAAAAAGAAAAAGAGGAGAAGAAGCAGCTCGCAGTAGCAGCTTTCGGTTGTTTGCGAGCAGTAGCAGCCGCAAGCTACACCAACTGCAGCAGCATTAGGTAGCAGTTTCAGAAGTAGTTGCAGCAGCAGCCGCACTAGCGGCGGCGGAAGCAGGCACCTGTAGTAGCAGCGGCGGTGAGCAGCAGCCGCAGTACAAGTACCAGCAACCGCAGTAGCGGCGAGCACCTGCTGCAGCATTTGCTGCAGCATTAGAAGCAAGCAGCAAATGCAGGCAGCACCTGCAACAGCAGCAGCAGTTGTTGCAGCAACCTCAGCAGCAGTTGCTGCAGTCGCTGCTGCTCTCGTGCCTGAGGGGGACCCGACCCGAGGGACCCCGCCCCGGGGGGGGGGTCCGGTCGGTCGGGCCCGTCATACTCGCGGAGGGCGCGACAGCACCGGCCAAGCGCCGGTGTTTGAGCCGGTGCGTGCCGGCCAAACCCCCCCCCCACCGGCTGAGAGGGGCGGGGGAGGCCGACGGGCGGCCTCCGGCCGGCTGCACGCGAGGGGGGTCGAGCGCACCTCCCCCTCCACTGTGCTCGCCGCAAGGGTTGAGTCTTGCGATGAGCACAGTGGAGGGGGAGAGAAGAGAGGGGGGGGGTCTCGAGTGGGGTATCCCAGAAAACCCCAAAGGGGGCACCCGAGGAGGTGGCACCATCACACACACACAAAAAAGGGGGTGATTTTTGTTTCTTTTTTAATTGTTTTACTTTTAGTGTGGCTTGAGGCCACTACCATCGGCTGACAACGGGTACCGCTGTAGCTGCAGCCGCCGCGAGAGTCGCAACAGCAGTAGCAACAGCGAAGGTGGCTTGAGGCCATAGCCGTCTGTTGACGACGGCACCCAGTGCAGCATCAGCGACACTGAAGGCGACTTGAGGTCGCACGTTGCGATAGTTGGACCATCGCCACTGGGTTTAACATTGTAGAAACACACTACAGCTGAGGTTGTCGCATTGACTGACGACATTGCAGCCCGTCTGAGAGACGTTACTGCATTTGTATCCGTCTACGTGGTGCTTTGCACCACCGGGGTCGAGTGTGTAAGATAATCACCTACTCTCAGCTTTCGACATGAACTACGCAGTGTGGCTGTAGGCGTTGCCATCGTCGTGGTCTGCCCCTGAGCCTCAGCCGTGGCAGCCCCCACCGACAAAGTGGTCGATGCGGCCTTGGCACGAGTCCCACTTTTCCTCAGGATTTTTGTACTATTACTGTCGACATAGGAAGCATAGCTGGCACCAGTGCCGACAGCGCCCTCCTGGGTGGCATCCCCCCTGGGTAAGATCCTCTCCACCTCCTCCTTCAATGGATACGTCACCGAGTGATGCCACAGCGCTTCTGCGTGGTGATATGGCCACCCTACACATGGAGGTCCGGGACCTCAAGCGCATGGTCCAGCAACTCCTTGACCACATGACTTTCGAGCGAGCTGCCACCCCGCCGCAGGTGTTGCCTCCCACTTCATCCTCATCTTCCTCCCGATCCTGCATCCCTTCCTACGACGATGCTAGTATACCGGATCACTCATCTAAATCCGTCACCCTCTGCTCCATCTTGGAGGCTGTCGGCATCATACCAACGGACGGACCCTCAGGCCCACGCCGTACCGCTCATTCTTGCACTTTTCGTGTGTGGCAGTGAGCTGCTCGTCTTACACGGCGCGTACAGGCAGTATTAAAAGACGCGGCTGTTGGAGGAGTCTCAGAAGATGAGACCCCCTTGTCTCCTGTCCACGGGTTGGTCTGCCAAGTCCCCACAGATCCTGACGACGTTTCAGTCTTGAGGGGGATGGTTTGTCCGCTGAAGACAGCGGCGGAGCTCGGTATTGGTGAGGCGACTGCTCTATAGCGCAGGATGATTGAGGCGGATGACGCTACACAACAGACTCAGCTAACGGTGAGTTTGGCGGGGGAAGACGTTCGCCCTAGTGGAGACTCTTCATTAGAGGACGATTGGTCCAAGGATGAGTCTCAGTCGAGGATGGAGATGGTGTTCGTTGATACCCTGGCGGATGACATGACGACAGCCGATGCAGGAGCTGCGCTTGACGGTATGCGCGCTCCCACGTTAGCTGGTGTGTAGACAGCTGCCATGGTGCCAGGAGCAGCAACAGGAGCAGGTGATTGAGATGCTGGTACTCGGTCCCCAACACACGCCCAAGTGGTTCAGAAAGATAGTGATGGGCAGCAGGAGCATTTGATGGATCACCAGGACGTGGCACACTTCCTCTATGAGGATCATTCGTCTGTCGTGGAGTGGTCAAACGCAGGGTTGGAGGCAGACGTAGAGGCCTAGTGTGTTGCCTTTCTTCCAGTAGCCGCGACACGAGTACGAGATGGCCCCTCGGTGAGAGCAGACGTCCGCGTGTGCGACATGGAGGATGCAGAGCAAGCTCCGGACCTCCGACACCTCGCTGTCCTGACCGGTGTCGTTGACACCACGGCGGTTACAACCGAGGACACAGCTACTCTCCTTCGAGCTACAGTTCCTGTACCCGAGTACCTACGCTCCGCAGTTGACAAGCAGGAGGCAGTGGTGGCTCGAGCAGAGGCGCACGTGCAGAGTCTTATGGTCGAGCTCTGGGAGGCCAGCAACCATTGTTACACCGTGGATGTTCGAGCATGACGGGCTGTCGAGGAGTCTGTGGAGGATGTACACAGGCGTCTCAAGGCAGCCGAGTGGTCTCTACAGGATGCACGTCTGGGACAGGCCGACCTCCAACAGCAGGTGGATGATGGACTGCGCACCAGGGGTCACGAGGAGCACCACGGCACTGACCGCACCTTCGAAGACCACGACGTCGTCGCGGATGCAACTGTACCTACACATGTCGACGTCCGGCCAGCAGCTGACGGCCGAACGACAGGTGTGTCATGAGCAGTAGGTGCCTTTGCAGCAGTCGTTCTTACAGCCCCAGACGACTTACGTGGTGACTCATTGTCTTGCGCTCCCGCTCTACCAGCACCTCGTGGCCCGGCGGCACTTGAGTCGACGACTGACGTAGAGGACGTCGACTTGTGCGACGAGCAGGCGCAGCTCCACTCCTTCCTCTGGGGTGAATATGCGAGGCTACAGGAGGCTTTGGCTCATGCCGACGCGCACACTGTCAAGGTCCACCGTCAGGTTCGTTTAGCAACTGACCGTCTACATGCCGCAGATGCAACAAGCCGGTCGGCTGCCGCGTCAGAGCTTGTCGAGCTCCACACGTGCCTCGACGTTGCGGAGGCCGCGAGGCGATATGCAGCTCTGTAGTTGGAGGCCATACAGCAGGCGATTGTTTTGTAGGAGGCCCTTAGCGCTGCACCAGTCACATCAGCCGATGACGACAGTAGTGACGACTACGACAGCGACGAAGATGACAGCGACGACGACGACAACGACAACGCCGCTCCGGGGTGAGGCTCTGTGCGAGCACATCCCATCAACATCGTCGTCACCCTTGCTATAACTATGCAGGGGTATGTGGCCATGGGGGAGCCGTGCTCCCTCCTCACGAATTGTGTTGGGAGCAGCCATCAGCTTTGCTCGTACTCTTAGCCTCTGCAGCCCTGGAGGAGTGTTGGTGTGTGGACTTTGGCCTGACACCCTTTTGACGACAGCAAGGTTACTTGGGGTGTGGCACGATGCTATGGTCGAGTTTATGCTGGTCAAGAACCGCGCACCAGGTGAGTTTCACCAGTGTGATGTGGAGACCCATTGCCTCCATGTGTATGTATGATCCATGCAAGGTTATGCTCGTCGAGACCCGCACACCTGTTGAGTTCTACCGGGGTGACGTGGAGACCCATTGCCTACATATGTTATATATGATCCATGCATGATGTGGTCGAGACCCGGACATCCAGAGACATTTTCCGGGGTCAAGAGGAGACTTTGTCTCTCTGTCCCTCTTGCATGATCTTTGACAAGTAGGTGTGTGATTGACTTCGTGCATGGTCGAAACCTGGGCATTTGGTAAGATGCACCATTGTAACGAGGAGACCCTGTGTTGTGGTATGCTTGATCAGTGCTCGCTATGATTGGTTGTCTGAGCCATCATCTCTTGTCTTCGCTCAAACATCGTTTTGTGTCAGTTGTGTCAGCCAGGGGGAGTGTTGGTGTGTGTGGCTTCCACCCGTCACGAGCGAAGGCAAGGAGAGCAGCGGTACAGGAGAGCGCGACGGCATGGTCCCCGATGCAGACCCCAGAGACACCGGCGCATCGGCAGGTGGTGGACCACCCACTCGGAGCTGACCGACGACTGCCCCAGCGTTGTGGATGCTATCTCGGACCTCCTACAATTTTTCTGCAGCCTATCCTTGATGCGGATGCAACTGGCACCGGAGCATCGACGAGTGGTGGCTCCATCCACCAGCAGGTGCTAGAGAGATGCCACGACGCCTTGGGTGTTTGCCCGAGTGCTCTGCGGTTTCTTTAGCGTTCTGTAGATGCTAGAGTTTTCTCTGTGGACTGGCTCTTGAGCCCGATTTGCATGTTTTGCATTTTCTATCCACCGATCGGTGCCAAACTTATGCGTGTGACCAGTCGTAGCGTCTGGCTTGAGATTCTACAGACGGCGTAGCGTTCTGATTTGTGTGCGTAGAGTTACGGCCAAAATAGTGTTTTTGGGTCGGTTTTAGGACAGACCTTGCACTGCCGCGTGCGACACCTGTCATACGCCGCGGCAGGTATTTATGTTGTGGACTTGTCATTTGTTATCTCTCTCTGCATGTGTTTATTAATGGAAGCACATTTGACACTTAGTCGTGTCGTCTAGCTAAACCCTTGTCGTTTCACATCCGACCTGTGTTGACGCCGCGAGCTGAATGAGCGCTGACGCCCAGTCAGTGGCAAGCGTGCTAGGAAGCTTCTTAGAATTTTCTCCGGAAGGTAGTCGTTCGCGTGAACAATGAACTTCACTACATGCTGCTAGAAGAGTGCAACGACACAGGGCCAGGTGGGCACTTCGGAGAGGACAAGACGCTAAAGAAACTGGCGAAAGCATATTGGTGGGACAAGATGCAATCCGATGTGTCCAACTTCTCCAAATCCTGCGATACATGTCACACACAAAAACCCTGTCGCATACGACCACCCGGACTTCTGCAACCGCTCCCTATTCCGACATGACCGTGGGCCGACGTCACCATGGACTTCGTCATTGGATGACCTGTCCCGCCCAAGACATATGCCGCTATCTTCGTGGTAGTCGAAAGGTTTTCCAAAATGTCCCACTTCATCCCAACGACAACCATCGCCACCGCTGAGGGAATAGCGCGGTTGTTTCCAATCAATGTCGTGGGGTGACACGCCGTACCAAGAACCATCACAAGCGATAGAGATGGTGGATTCACAGCTATGACGGCACGCATAACAGTTGGGAACCCTACGAAAACCTCCAAGATGTCGATCACTAAATTGACGGTTATCACCGCTGTCACCGGGCCACATTTGTACGCGCGTCGGGACGTTGCTCCTAAAAAGGGGGAGGGGGGGGAGGGGGGGAGTGTTACGTACTTGAGGTGCACGCGTCCCTAACCTTTCCAAGTGGGCAGTTATGTTATTACACAGAAAGCCCATCACGTCGCGAAGCTGGGATATTCACTCCAATGATTGAGGGCAAACCGGCCAACTGACCTCGCCCCCACTGAACCTTCCTGAACCTTGTGACAACTGTGACCGTTCTGAGAAACTGCTAGGAAGCTTCCTAGCCTTGCTGCTGCTGACGTGGCGACACTGTCCAGTCAGCTGATGCACTAGCAAGCAGGCAGGTGCAAGAAACAGCAAGGATCAGGCTAGGGAGACGCGCAAAGTCTCATCAGCTTCAATAGCTTAGTAAATGCAGAGAGAGGTGACAAATGACAGGTCCAGGGCATAAATACCTGCCGCGGCGCACGGCGGGTGTCGCACGCGGCAGTCCAAGAACTGTCCTAAAACCGGCCCAAAACCACTGTTTTGGCCGTAACTCTGCGCACACATGTCAGAATCCTACGCCGTCTGAACCTAGACGTGCAGAATCAAAAGACGCACGCAACGACTGGTCACATGCATGCATCCATCGACTGACAGCGAGTATATAATGCAAAAACATGCAAATGGGTCTCATGCCCAGTCCGCCGAAAGGCGCCTGCAAGACGTAGAAGGCACAGCAAGGAGTCCCGGTGACATCTGGGGCTCTGGAACAGTAGTCGGTCAGCTCCAGACG
>SZWC01001802.1:130667-157311 GCA_023375785.1 Penium margaritaceum | reverse complement strand
GTCTCTGCAGCTGCTGTCTCACGTTGACGGCGGTCGACCTCCTCCAACGGGTCCCAGAAGATCTGCTGCAGCGGTGACTCTCACTGCTGCTGCTCTGCTGCGTCTCTGCTGCGCAGCTCGGTGAGATCTGTCTCACCGCTCTGATACCATGAGAAACTGCTAGGAAGCTTCCTAGCCTTGCTGCTGCTGACGTGGCGACACTGTCCAGTCAGCTGATGCACTAGCAAGCAGGCAGGTGCAAGAAACAGCAAGGATCAGGCTAGGGAGACGCGCAAAGTCTCATAAGCTTCAATAGCTTAGTAAATGCAGAGAGAGATGACAAATGACAGGTCCAGGGCATAAATACCTGCCGCGGCGCACGGCGGGTGTCGCACGCGGCAGTCCAAGAGCTGTCCTAAAACCGGCCCAAAACCACTGTTTTGGCCGTAACTCTGCGCACACATGTCAGAATCCTACGCCGTCTGAACCTAGACGTGCAGAATCAAAAGACGCACGCAACGACTGGTCACATGCATGCATCCATCGACTGACAGCGAGTATATAATGCAAAAACATGCAAATGGGTCTCATGCCCAGTCCGCCGAAAGGCGCCTGCAAGACGTAGAAGGCACAGCAAGGAGTCCCGGTGACATCTGGGGCTCTGGAACAGTAGTCGGTCAGCTCCAGACGTGTAGGCCGCCGCCTGTCGCCGCGCCGGTGTCACCAGGGCCGCCTGCCTCAGGGATCTGCACGAGTATGGACACGGCCGAGTGGTCACAGTAAACTGTACAGAAACGGCACAAATCACAACACGTTCTAGTGAATCTACGACAGAAGTATCACGACCTTTCGGCCGACTTCTCCACGCAACAAGACGAATCTGTGTTTTTAAAGATGCATCTCACATGTTCATTGTTGATTCTCTAAGCCCCCCAATTTCTCGACGGACCTTCTTGAATCCGACCACTCACGACGCAACCTCGCACACATCGCTCGACGATCGACCCACCGATCCCGATTATGTCTCATTTGTAACTCAAAACTTGTTTATTTATGTTTTATCATTTCAAACATTTACATCAAAGTACACTTAGTGCTGATTATAAAGTGCTCAAGTGTCCTAAAATCTAACTCGTCTTTGGCCTCGCAACTTCTACCTATTCACCATCTACGCGTTGTTTGGCATAAAAAATTGGATATAGATTTTTTTTTAACGTATAGCTGGATAGAGGTTTAATAAAGAGGAAACTAGTAGCATTGGCTGCACACAGGCGTGCATCGTGGTTACGTAGTAATGCATTGAGGCCGGGTTCAAACATGTGCTCTGCCTTGGAAGTGAATTTTGCTGGAACTTCCCCTCCTGTCTGAGGAGAAGTCATCGTTCGTTTTAAGTGCTCGCTTGCGATGTCCGGTATGTGTTTGGCAAAAAGCCCTGGTTTCTACGCGAATTTTGTCCGATTCGCACATTTTCTCGGTTTGGGAGTCGCTTCCGCACGAAAGATAGAGAGATGATCTCCCGGAAGCGACAGAGATGCAGAAAAAAAATACCTAGAAAATATGCGATGAGCTGATAGTAAACAGAAACGCGGATCGTAGACATAATTGCCCACGCAGAAGTCCTTTTGCAGCTGATTTTCTGACTTCAGCTCAGATTCTTGGCTACCAAACCGAATTCATAGGATTACTACGTAACCCCAAAAGTCCCAAATTTGATATTGCTTTGTTCACGTGGGAAACGTGGATGTGGCGATAGATATTGAGAATTCTGTAGATATATGGTCACTCCCCCGAAAATATAATGATCAGCGTGATCGACACTTGTTATGCGCAATGTTCTAGCGGAAGCAAACATCGCTGTCGAGGCCGGTCGTCTGTGCTGCGGTTGACCGGCGGTTCAACAGCCAGCCGTAAGGGATAAAGTTGCCGGCTGGCGGTCCTCCTGCCGGCGGGTCAGGCGGACACGGGGTGGTCGGGTGCCCCCGCGAGCGAACCTTCGGCCGTGGTCCGGAGCCGCCGGGCTCCGGCACGGCAGAGTCGGCGATGGCGGCAAATCGATTTGGCGAGCTGATGTGGCATTGCGAAAAATTTGCGATCCGACGTGGCTCGCGAGTCCAAATTGCGAACGTGTTGCGAACACCGCAAGTCGATAGTCTGCGGCAGAACCACGGCAACGGTTTCGAAGTGCTCTGTGATTGGACGAGAGTTTTCTGGTTGCCGTTCTGGCCTGCCGCAGCTGCCGCAGACCACAATTTTTGTGCCTCTGCGGCATGCGGCAGAGTTCTCCGGCAGGAAGATGAAATCGTGGGTAAAAGTTTATTTCATAGACAGCGACGGTCCGATGTGGTTAATCGATGTCCAACGAATTTTGTTTAAATGTCTTAAATTTGAACAGTCGAACCAGTCTGCCGCAGACCACTCCGGTCTGCCGCAGACCGGATTTGGCGTGAACCAGGGACCCGTTTGCGGGAGATAACCTGCGGCAGTCTGCGGCATGGTCCGCGGGAATGTCTGCGGCAGTGTCTGCGGCAGACATAGCGAAGGCGCCATCACTGCCGTGCCGGAGTCCGGCCTTCATCCTGCCGGAACCGTGCCTCTTCCCACCACCCCCTTGCCTCTAGTCCCCTCGTCCCTCCCCCCTCCCCCCCTCCCCCCCTCCCTCCCTTCCCCCCACCCTCTCCGTCCCCCGCGATTGGGGACATAAGGGTAACGGGAAAATGGAGATTCTCGCACCTTCGAGGACGCCCTTGCGCACCCGCCCGAGGCCAGCCGGGCCATCGAGGACGACCGGGGTGGTTGTCCTCCATGTCAATGGCAATCCCTGTGATCAGTCGTGTCGACGGACTTCGGCGAGGTGCACGACCTTCGGCTTAGCTCTCACCCAACCTTGGCCATTGGGGTTGTCGCAGCTACCTCCGCCAAGCACTCTCTCCCGCCACACGCGAGATCTTCGCCGGGAGGGCAAGAGCTGCACGCAACTTCTGGTCGACGTAGCGAGACCCGTGGGGCTTGGGCCACAGACATCACTCAAGCAGCAGCTGCTGCAGCGGCAGCTTCACTCTCCAGCAGTTAAGACTTCCTCTTTGACGCCGCTCAGGTACTGCCGCTCTCCGGTGGTTGTGAAGGGAGTCCGAACGGGGGGATTTTGGGGGAGCTGGCGGAGGCTGCAGCGAACGGCAACCGTGACAATGAAGAAAATCGTCGGAGAAGCATCAGCCCTCACTGTTGGGTGAGCTGACGACCGGAGCTGCAGCCAACCGTCTACTCGTTATTCACGGCACGCGTGCCGCTGAACCGGAACATCATCTCATCGTCATTCTCAGTTGCATCGCTCAATCTTTGGATTTCGTGTGTGGGCTTTCCTCTACCACAGCATCCATGGCCGAGGTGGCAGCATCGACGCAGGACGGCTCGTGCATCACCCACTTCCGAAGGCCGGTGCAGGTTGGTGGTGAGGAGCTTTCAGACCAGTTGGAGCAGTCACATTGTTTGGAGGTTTGACATCGGTGGGAGAGGTTTTAGATCTATTGAAGCTTTTCGATCTGTTGGAGTTCTTGGATCAGTTGGACCTTTTAGATCACTTGGATGTAAGGAGCGGACTCGAGGAAGTAGCATTGGGGGCGTAACACCGCCAATGACGCCCTGGGCGTCAATGGTTGTGAACGAAGACTCGTGTGTTCCTCAGATGCAGGTTCCTCTGTTGTGTCTCCTCTGCTGGTGGGAAGACGAGTATTTTTACGCTCGCATCCTGTGTTTGTAGCAACCTTGCTCTCCACTTTCTCTCTCTGGTGCAGGACTTCTTCTTTGACATCATTGAATGTGTCACGGTTTGCGCCAGCTCTTGAATGCACCGCCTTTGCATTTGAAGCGCATGATCGATGACACAAGGCTGACTGGCCACACTGGTTGCTTGCAGAGCAGATTGCTCTGCTGCTCCATTTTCTCTGCGCTAAGTAGGTTGTTCTAGACTTTCCAAGCATCCCAAGGTTTTTGTTTCACATTGGCTGCTGTGCGCTTAACAGAGCAGCCCCCCCTGCCCCCTTCCTTTCCGCGAGCTTCTGCGTTCCTGTTCTCGTGTGTTGAACCGGCTTATCTGTCCAATGTGAATTTGCCGACGGAAGAATTTGTTGACTTGATTTTCTTGGTTTGAATCCGTTGCTCTAAATCTGTTGCTTCAAATCTCTTGATTCAAATTGTTGATTGTGCCAGCAAACAACTCTTTCTGCTCCTTCGGTTGCATTGCTTTTGTTTGCTGCACAGGGCGTGGACACTGAGTTCGTGGTGTGTAGTGGGTACGATGACAGGGTCGTGGCCATGGTGATGCAGACAGGCCGACTTGGGACTGTCCTCTTGGCCTCGCTGTGAGTTAGTGTGCGTGCNGTAGGTTGTTCTAGACTTTCCAAACATCCCAAGGTTTTTGTTTCACATTGGCTGCTGTGCGCTTAACAGAGCAGCCCCCCCTGCCCCCTTCCTTTCCGCGAGCTTCTGCGTTCCTGTTCTCGTGTGTTGAACCGGCTTATCTGTCCAATGTGAATTTGCCGATGGAAGAATTTTTTGACCTGATTTTCTTGGTTTGAATCCGTTGCTCTAAATCTGTTGCTTCAAATCTCTTGATTCAAATTGTTGATTGTGCCAGCAAACAACTCTTTCTGCTCCTTCGGTTGCATTGCTTTTGTTTGCTGCACAGGGCGTGGACACTGAGTTCGTGGTGTGTAGTGGGTACGATGACAGGGTCGTGGCCATGGTGATGCAGACAGGCCGACTTGGGACTGTCCTCTTGGCCTCGCTGTGAGTTAGTGTGCGTGCTCGGTCGTCTGTGGACGGGGTCCCCCCCCCCTCTCCATCCCTTTTCATGGCGCCACTTGAGACTTGAGTTATGAAGGTCGTGGAACTCCAAGGTTGCCATAGGGTTTTGCTCGCGTCAGCTTTACGCCCTTGCGTCCTCCCAGCTTTACGCCAAGTGATTGCCGACAGGAAAATTCGCTTTTTTTTTTGTTTCAGGTCAGGTCAGAAGTTCGAGATCGACTTTTTGGTCTCAGACGTGGTAGATTCATCTTTTGCTTGTCATGCCCCGAGTGTGTCTCGACTGAGCATTTCGCTTTCTCTCTTGTTTTTTTTATTGCGCTGGCCGTGGTTTTTTTTTNCTGTCACGCTGTGCTTTCGTCGCAGTTGTCTCTGGTGCATGCTGGCTGGCTGGCTGGCTGGCCCAGCCAAAAACTTAATCCTGTCACGGCCTCAGCCTCTGTGGCTGTGCTCAGAAATGTAGTGATCGTAAATCCGTGTGCAGATCTGGCGGCGGGTCGAGGGGCCCATTCGGTGGCATGGCCATGGCAATGGCAGCCACTGGCGAGGCCGGCTTTGGTGGCGCTGGCGGCTTTGCGGACTCAGACCTGGATGGCTGGTCAGATGCAGAACCAAGGTCTGCCCCCTCCTCGGCTGCACAGCTGCCGGTGGCGGCTGAAAGCGATGGCACTGCTTCCGATGGTGACGCTGACGAGAGCCCCTTCGACCCACACATTGCTGCTGCTGCTCCAGTGCCTTGCAACGTGTCAGTCCTGTTGGGGAGGCGAGATGAGGTAATTCTTCCTANGGGGGGGGGGGTGTGGGAGGGGATGGGGAAGGTTTTTTGATCCCTTAGTCTTGGGACTAGAACGTGTGCAGTTTGTCCTGCACTGCAGAAAGTGGAAAGTCCAACTGAGCAGCAATGTTGTGTATTATTGTCCTCGCATGCCTGTGGCATGCTGTACCCCGTCCTAAACACTGCATTTGCACTTGTTCTTATGCCATGATTTTGTTGTCTGTCCTTCGGGCTGTATGTTTGTATTTCCTCTGTGCTGCAGCCATTGTTGGAAGCATGCGCACGGCGAGTGGTGGGCGCTCTTAGGTGAGAGCAACGTTGTTGTGGACGCATGTCGCTCACTTTCTGCCATGCCATTTGTCCTCTGCGCCACGCTACCGCAAGGATGGGCGGGGTGGGTGCTCTGCCACATCGCCATGTATTCTGTGGCCAGCAATGCCGCACCACCGCAGCCTGGTGCTACAGTGTTGACAGTCCAATCCCATGTGGTGCGTCGTGTCTCATGTGTTGTTCCAACCTCCCTAACGTCAGCCGGCTTTGCTCAACTATGTGGGCAACTGCATTGACTGAGTGCGCTGTCTCTTGCGTCTTGTGGATGTGTGGGTCTCTTATTCTTTATCTGATGCAGTGGCCGAGGGATGACGAAGCCACTTCTTCTCACGGTTCAGATGCAGCAGCACACCATGGTGAGTCATGATGTATGTATGTATGGAAATGTTTGCATATGTAAGCACGTGTGTGTGTGTGTGTGTGTGTGTGTGCATGTGTGCATGTGTGCGTGTGTACATGTGCGTGTGTATGTGTTTGTGTGTTGTGCGTTTCTGTGTCTTGTCTACAGACACAGATGTACATGTGAATGTTTTCATACATGTATACAGGTGCTTTTGGAGGTTGCAATTCGATACAATGTGTTTCCTGCAGCATTAAGGCACAGCTGCACTGGTAGGGACATGCATGGCACTGGTGGTGGTGTCATAAAAGGCTGCCAGTGGTCAAACTGGATTCTTAGTCCTCTCCTTTTTCTTACGGAGGGTGAGGTAGCCTTAGCTTGCATGAGGGCTCTGCAGTGCCGTGAACGGGCATCTTCCACCTTCCCCTCGTCTTTTCTGTCCACTGCTTCTGTCTTTCAGAGTTGAGGAAGTTGGAAGGTGGAATGCAACGCATGTGTTCTTGGGAATGGAATGGCTGGCAGTGTGACTGTTGAGATTTTTCTGTCGCTGTGATCGCTCCCTCCTCACTCACCCCTTTCACTGCGTTGTACAATTTCTGTCGTGTGACCGTAACAGGAGGCGCTCAGAGAGGTGGCAGATGTTCTGGTGGAGAAGATTGCTGCGCAGACGGGAGTGTCAGCGGCTTGAAGAGGGTAAAACTCTTGCATTCAGCTCGAGTGTCAATATGCCTCTACCTGGACCTGGGCCGACCTCAGTCATTCTTCTGTTGACCTACAGGCCGGCTGGGGGGATGCCGCAGCGCCATGGCTTAGTCGCCCTTGCTGCCGCGCCTAAGTCCATGAGACACATTGCAAGGGGGCTCTCCTCTCAACAGCTCATGTGCACTTTCAGCTGGTCAAGGAATCCTTCTAGCCCCCCCCCCCACATGCAGCAGTCTTGCCTCGTGACATCATGAGCTCCTCTCGAACGTCTCTTGACGGCAGGGCACATGAAGTGGCATGTGGAGCAAGTGGAGTGACATATGGAGCAAGTGGAGTGACATGTGGAGCAAGTGGAGTGACATGTGGAGCAAGTGGAGTGACTTGTGGAGCAAGTGGAGTGACATGTGGAGCAAGTGGAGTGACATGTGGAGCAATTTGAGTGACATGTGGAGCAAGTGGAGTGACTTGTGGAGCAAGTGGAACACATGGAGTGATACGTGGAGCTAACATCTGAGGCGAGCTGATGGCCAAGACCAGAGCAAGGTATGTGCATGTTCACTCCCTCCCTCCCTCTCTCCCACGTCCTGCGAGTTTGTGTCAAGCTTGGGCTGCCTCGATGGATCCCTGCATGTATACATCCTTCAGGTTTGGTCTGGTCTGTGTCAAGGCACCTGCCTGCCCCCTTGCAAGGGGGCAGGCAGGTGCTGTTCTTTGTCTTGTGCACATGTCAGTGCTTTGGGCACAGTGTGCTGTGCAGCACGGACTTGAACCTTGTCAAGGTCCAGTGCAGACTGTGGATCGAGAATGCCGGCCACAGACTCAACAGGCTATCTCAAACACGCTGACTGTCACAATCATGGTTGTTCCAACCAAGAAAATAGAAAACACACCAAGAAACACAAGTGTTTCACATGCAGCAGGCATGCTGTGTGCAGCAGGTCTCACCAAGGCACTCACTTGAAAGATTCCCAAAGGTTTGTCAGTATGTGGATGACGATGGCTCTGGCCTCAACCAGCTCCTGCCTTTCAATACCTGTCCATGCCTTTCTGCTGTGATGACGACTATGGGTTTCAATGGACTAGAGTTTCCGAGCCGCGCTCATCCTTAGCCGGATGGGCGATCAAACGGTGGTGAAGAGAAAACTCTTGGCTGTCTGAGCAGAAGCCCCCCCCCCCCCCCCCCCCCCCCCTGTCTCCCTTGCCCTCGTCATGGTCGTAAGGGACCATGACTGCTCCTTTTTCCGACTCAAGGGACAGGATCGTTCTCGCTTTGAGGTTTGTGCTCCCCTCACCATGAAATGTTGGCATTGTGTTCAATGGCATCAGTGCAGTCTAGCCATGTTTGGATGTTGGAAGGTCTAACATCCTTGGGAGCCCCATCTGTGGAGTTTTTGCATTCATCTGTGTGCACATAGGCAGTTCCTGTGGAAAAGTATTCACCCAAAGAATCTGTGAGCTGCTCGAAACACTCTGCTGTGATGACGACTATGGGTTTCAATGGACTAGAGTTTCCGAGCCGCGCTCATCCTTCGCCGGATGGGCAATCAAACGGTGGTGAAGAGAAAACTCTTGGCTGTCTGAGCAGAAGCTTGTCCCTCCTCCCCCCTCTCCTCCTCTCCATCTACTCCCCATTACTCCCCTTCACTCTTGTCATGTCCTCCTCTCCCTTGTGTTCTGCCGCCTAATCTTGCCACCCTTTGTGCCCTTGTTTTCTCCTGCTTGTCCACTCACTGTTTGCCTCTTTTTCCTTTCTTCCCTGAAAGCGCTGATTACCAATGCCTCGAGCGGCGGCTGCAAGGGTGGGCCTCGCATCCCATTGGCCCTTGCATGTTCGCCTGTGCTCCAGGATGCGTAATGGCCTTGGCGCAAGACTGAGGAACATAGTTTCCCAGTGGAAATTCTTGCTTTGATGCTGGCCCTGGTTTNGGGAAAGCCACCGGACAAATTTCATGAGACTCCTCTCTCTCTCTCTCTCTCTCTCTCTCTCTCTCTGCCTCTAGTTTTCCTGGTGCTTTGTCTCTTGCATTCCCACCTTGCTCGTTTCACAAGGAGTGTCTTGGATGCCTTGGTTGCCACAATCGCCTTTGTGCACTCGTGTGTGGGTTTCTGGTTGCACATGTTTCAGTGCTTCGGCCATGGAGTGACACATGGAGCACATGGAGTGACACACGGAGCACTAGGAGTGATACACGGAGCACTTGGAGGGAAACGTGGAGCAAACCAGTGCACTTTCTGTGAAACGAGCTGAGGGCCAAAACCAGAGCAAGGTGTGTGTATGTTTACGGCGACCTCCCTCCTCCTTACAGATGTATGGTCTAGACTTCTTTGTCCGTCCTGCGAGTTTGTGTAGAGCTTAGACTGCATGTATGGTGCCCTGCACCGTTTTGAGATCAGTGTCCACATGTCAACATCCTGGCGTGTGCCCAAGGCATCTGCCTGCGCCTTTGTTGGTGCTCTCCTTGTCTTGTGCGCATGTGGGTGCTTTCTGCACAGTCTACCGCGCATCACGGATTGGAGCCTGTCAAGTCAATGGTGGACTGGGGATCAAGAATGCCAGCCTAGGGCGAAACAGGCCATCACAAACACAAACTGTTGTATTCTTGGCCGGTAGAAGATGAAAAAGAACAGTGAAAAACAAAGTGTGTAAACACTCTGCATGCAGCAGGCATGCTGTGTGCAGCAGGCCTCAACAAGGCACTCACTCGAAAGATTCCCAAAGGATGACGATGGCTCTGGCCTCAACCAGCCCCCACCTTTCAATACCTGTCCATACCTTTCTGCCGTGATGACGACTATGGGTTTCAATGGACTAGAGTTTCCGAGCCGTGCTCTTCCTTAGCCGGATGGGCGATCAAACGGTGGTGAAGAGAAAACTCTTGGCTGTCTGAGCAGAAGCTCTTCTCCTTCCTCCCTCCCCTCCTCTCCATCCACTCCCCATTACTTCACTTCGCTCTCGTCATGTCCCTCTCTCCCTTGCTTCTGGCCACCTTATCTGCCACCCTTTGTGCCCTCGTTTTCTCCCCCTTGTCCGCTCACTGTTTGCCTCTTTTTTTCCCTTTTCCTTTCCGGACAGCGCTAATTACCAATGCCTCGAGCGGCGGCTGCAAGGGTGGGCCTCGCATCCCATTGGCCCTTGCATGTTTGCCTGTGCTCCAGGATGCGTAATGGCCTTGGCGCGAGACTGCGGAACATAGTTCCCTAGTGGAAATTCTTGCTTTGATGCTGGCCATGGTTTCGGCCAGTGGTCTGTATGCGTTTGAGCTGGGAAAGCCACTGGACAGTTTCCTCTCTTTTTTCCTCTTTTTTTGTTCGTTTTTTGGTTTTTCCTCCTCTCCTCAGTTAGCACTCGCAACACTTCCTCATCCCACATCTCGGGCTGGATGAGAGTGTCTTCTGTCTCTGCCTGCTGCTGCACCTGTCGCAGGTCAACCCCGGCGCACTTACTATCGATCAAGTATTTCTTATGTTCCAGCAGCCTGCTTCTTCAGAAGGGAGGATCTCAGTGCATTTTGGTGCCCCACGTGTGCTCCTTGGTGTACCATGGCCTGATGTTGAGCCAGTGAGCACAGACCGTTGGGGAAACAGCGAAGTTCTGAGTCATGAGGAGCTCGGCTCATCTGTGAGCAACTGTGAAGAGCTGGGAAACCCATTTTGAGCCGCATGGTCTCTTCTACTCCCCCGTATTGCTTTCTTCTTTGACGTTGGAAGAACGTCTTCTGGAGGTGGCAAAAAGGGTCTAGGGGAAAGTTGCACTGCTAGGTCATCGCTACACCTTTTGGAGGAAGGGTGTGTACCATCAGGCTAGTTGAACATGATGTGCACTAGTAAAGAGAGATCACTGATCTGTTTTGAGCTGAGGGAACCTCCTTCAGTATGGATGCAAAGGGTTGGAGGCTAGGTGAGTAGGACTAAGACGGATTCACTGCCATGTCGTGAAGGCCTTGCAGTGGTTAATCTGAACAATGATGGCTTTGGCGATACCCAGGGCTGATGCAGGTGTGACCGGCACTGCGGTTTTTGTACCGCGGTATTGCAGTGCTGCGGTACGGTATCTTTTTTTTGCGGTATTGGTATGGTATCAGTACTGACCTGACAGGATACTCCTTTCGCACTGCGGTACCCTACTGCGATACAGGAGTGTGGTAGTGAGAAAGTAATAGAATTACATTTTGGCAAGTAACAGCGCCTCGACACAGGTCCAAAACTCATAGAAAATCATAGAAAAATTTAAATGTCCTTTCATTGATCTGTAAAAAAAGAGGTGAACACAAGAGACACTACGATATTCACCTAGATCTCTTCATAACTTAACCATCCTCCCCTTCCCTCATTTCTTTTCCCCTAACTTCTACTCCCATCAACATCTCCATTTTTCAGGTGAATATCATGTAAAGGCGTATCCTTTCTCTGTGAGTAAATGAGCTTGAGTTCCAAGTTCATGACGTCTATTGTTGATCTCAATTTTTTCGCTCAGAATACATTTTTGGTGTTAGAAAAACATGAGGGCATTCAATACCGTGGTACACATTTAAGTACCGTGGTACAAAGTGTGTTTTACACATTGGTATGTCGTGTACCACGTATAATACCGCGGTACCTTACCAATACCGTCGGTAACGCGGTGCCGGTACCGGTATCGGTAATGAGCTGCCACAAAACTATGACACCGCAGTATTTGTATCGTGGTACTGTGGTACCGCGGTTCTCGAGTACCGCGGTACTCAATACCGCTGTATTGCAGCCCTGACTGGAACGTTCGAACTTGGGAAATGTGTCCGTTGATCTTGCTGTAAAATAGTGTGCTTTTTACGCGACCTTCCATGCAATGTTTCATTGTTGCGATATAGAAAACCACATGCTGGAACACGCCCTCAACCGTGCAAATTCGAGACCTCGCACATTGATGTCGAGATCGGTATGAGATTGAGTCCCCTCCACGTGCACGCCCGTACGAGATCGAGAATGTCTCGATCGTGACCGACGGTACGAGACAGCTCGTACAGAAAGGTTCGAGACCGACATTGAGACCGAGATTTCTCGTCTCGATCTCGATTTAACAACATTATGAGCTGCCCCCTCTGTCTGTTGCTCGAGAATTTAGGTCTGAGTGCTGTGGGTTTGTTACTCAGAGATGCGCGCGCCAATGTTTGCGCCAGAAAGCAGCTGAGAACTGGAAAGAACTGAATGAGGATCAAGAATGAACAGCAATGGGAGACCCCTCCTAAGAATTTGCTAGGAAGCTTCCTAACCTTGCTTCTGCTGACGTGGCGACACTGTCCAGTCAGCTGGCGCATTAGCAAGGAAGCAAGTGCAAGAAACAACAATGATCAGGCTATGGAGACGCGCAAAGTCTCATAAGCTCCAATAGCTTAGTAATGCACAGAGAAATGACAACTTACAAACACAGCATAAATACTTGCCGCGGCATAGAGCGGGTGATGCACGGGGCAGTGTCAGTTTGTCCTAACACCGGCTCAAAACCACTGTTGTGGCCGTAACTCTGCACACACTCCAAACGCAACACCGTCTGAACCTAGAGATGCAGAATCTCAAGCCGGACGCTACGACTGGTCACACACAGAAGTCGGACATCGATTGGTGGACAGACAATGCAAAACATGTAAATTAGGCTCGAGAGCGAGTCCACCGAGAAAACTCTAGTGTCTGCACAGATACTACAGAGCACTCCAGCAAACACCGGGACGTCGTGGCAGCCGTCTGGCAGCTGCTTGTGGATGGAGCCGCCACCCGTCGGTGCTCCAGTGCCAGTTGGGCCCGCATCAAGGATGTGCACGAGCATGGACACGGCCGAGTGGTCACAGTAAGCTGTTGGTTTTTTGCGCATCTCTCACTGTGCTCTGTTGTGTCCTTCCGGCTTGTGTACATCGGCGTGCAGATGACTGACGGCGAGAGTCGACGCTGATGGAGTGTCGTCTGGTGGAGTCGATGCACGCTGAGGTCTACTCACAGTTCGCTGGAGCCTCCTCTCTCCGGCGACATGCTCAGCTCCATCGGCAGGCCTCCTCGGCGGTCGTGCTGCCGGCGGTCACTGCCACCGCAGTTGCTGTCTGCATACGTCCAGCGCATCCCATCGCGTCTGCATCGTCATGCTCTGCATAGGGTCCTTGCTGCATGTTGCATGGCCCTGTTCGGCATCATCGACCATCGTAGGCACTGCCTGGGTTTGGGCAGCCATAACTCCTTGCTACTGTTGTTGTAGCTGTTTCTGACCGCACGACTGCGTTCGCAGCATTGGTATTATGGTATGGTCCAGTTTTCAGGCAAAACGGACAACGCCCGGGTTTTGGGCTGTCGGCTGTCTGGTAGGGCTCACTGAGAAAACCCTGCTTGCCAGAAAATAGGTCTATTTCCTGATTGGCTGGTTAGCTGAGTAACTAGCTGTACAGAGTTGGGGGGGAGCTAGAACTTGGAGGGGTCTCCTATTATTGTTTATTCTTCATTGCTAATCAGTTACTTTCAGTTTCCAGCTGCTTTCTGGCGTTAACACTGGCGCGCGCACTTATGAGTAACAAACCCAGAGCTTCCAGACTTAGTCTCTAGAGCAGCAGACCGAGGGGGCAGCTGACTTAAGCAACTAGCGTGGAAGCCCGCACGCTGCATAAACAACGCTGCTGCCCCAACCTGCTGCCTAGCATTTCTGTTTTGGCATCAGAGCCAGAGCGTAGCAGCAGCAGCACAAGATTGACGTACAGGTGCCAGACAACTCCGGTGGACCTCCATACGCGCCAGTGCAGGGGAAATGCTGCCGGATTTTTTCCGGCAACATTGACCCGCCTGGTGGCGGCGTCCCATTTTTTCCCACGGCCACTTGGCCAGGGGAAATGCTGTCGGATTTTTCCCGGAAGCACTAACCCCACGCTTGACGCGAGGATGTGAGCGACCGGCCACGTCAGGCCCTTGCTAGCGACGACGCACGCGGCGATGTCCTCTAGGTGTGACCAACAAGAGCAGCTAACAACAGCAGCAGCAGCTTGCCGCAGCAGCGAGCAGTGGTAGCAGCGGCCAGCAGCAGCAGCACACAGCAGCAGCTGGCAGCAGCAGCAGCTTGCAGCAGCATCAGCTTGCAGCAGCAGCACCCCGCAGTAGAAGCAACCGGCAGCAGCACCAGCGGCAGCGTGTAGCAGCCGGCAGCAGCAGCAGCGTGCAGCAGCTCGCAGCAGCAGCAGCCGGCGGCAGCAACAGCAGCCGGCCGCCGTAGCAGCAGCAGCAGCTGCAGCAGTAGCAACAGTCGCAGCCGCAGCCGCAACAAGCAGCAGCAGCAGCTACAGCAGCAACAGCAATCGCAGCCGCAGCCATAGCAGCAGCAGCCGCAGCTGCCCGCAGCTCGTTGCTCACTGTGAGTAGCAAGCTGCAGGCAGCGAGCTCGTGGCCCGCTGCAAGCAGCAAGCAGCGAGCTCCCTGCTCACAGCTCGTCGCTCGCAGCGAGCAGCGAGCTTGCAGCGACGAGCAAGAAAAAAAACAAACAAAAAAAAACGCGCAGCCCCCCCTCCTTTTCGCTACAGGTGCGACAGCAGCAGCAACAACCGCAGCAGCAGCCGCAACAGCCGCAGCAGCAGCCAAAGCTGCAGCAGCTGTTGCAGCCGCAGCCGCAGCCACAGCAGCCGCAGCCGCAGCAGCAGCTGTAGCTTCAGCAGTAGTTGCAACCGCAGCTACAGCCATTAATGTAGCAGCAACAGCAGCAACGACCGCAGCAAGCAGCAGCAGTAGGTACAACAGCTACATCAGCCGCTGTTGCAGCCATGGCAAGTAGTAGCAGTAACTGTAGCAGCAGCAACAGCCACAGCCGTAGGCGCAGCAAGGAGCAGCACCTGCTGCTTCAGCAGCAGCAGCCACAGCCGTAGCCACAACAGCAGCAGCAGCAACAGTGGCCGCAGCAGCCGCAGCAACAGGCGCAGCAGCAGCCGTAGCAGCAACAACAATGGCAGCAGTAGCAGCCACCGCAGTAACAGCAGCAGCTGCAATAGCAGCGGCGGTAGCACCAACAACCGCGGCTGCAGCCCCACAACAACAGTTGCATCCACCGCTGCTGACGTCAGCGGCCGTCCGCTGACGTCACTACTACCATCACTGCTGATGTCATCAACAAAAAAAAACAAGCACAGGGGGGAAAACAGTAGCACTATACACACGTAGTAGCCTCTGCTGACGTCAGCCATCCTTGGCTGACATCACTGTTGACATCAGTATCACTCAAAAAAAAGAAAAAAAGGAAAAAGAGGGGGAAACAAACAAGGGACACTACACCATGGCTGGTAGCCCCGGTGAGGAGGGGTCCTCCTCTGTTGGAGGGACTCCTACCCCCCCTTTCTTGCAGCGACTGCAGCAGCAGCAGCAGCAACAGCAGCAGCAGCATCAGCAGCTGCAGCAGTAGCAGCAGAACCAGCAACAACAGCACTAGCAGCAGCAACAACAGCAACAACAGCAGCAGGAGCAGCAACAGTAGCAGCAACAGCAGCAGCAACAGCCCACTGGTGTCGTTGGCGGCAATCCTGACCCCCTCGCTGCTCTTTAGCAACAGCTCGCCACCTTGATGCAGCAGCTTGCAGCGCCACAGCCAGTAGCCGCCCAGACTGCCACTAGTGTGCTATCGTCGTTTGTCCCTCCAGGGCACGCCAGTCCAGTTGTGTCTGCTGCCATGTTCTACCTGGCACTACAACAGACTCAGCGCCAGCGGCAGACAGTGACCTCCGTCCTTGGCCCCACTCTGGGTGCCGGCCGTAGGCAGAAGAACTTTGAGACGCCGCCGTCGCCGCTTCAGGCCGGTGAGCAGTTCCGGAGCTGGGAGCTCAGCTTTCGGATCTGGGCGCAAGGTGAGGGCATGTGGGCATACTACAGCCTCCCTTACGACTCCACCCAGGCCGACCAGTTGTATGACGCTGGTCGCACCGTCCGTGCCCTTGTCCTAGTCATCCCTCCAGCTTCCTGCCTGGCCGTAGAGCCTTTCCTCGATGACTTCACTGCTGGCGACATCCCAGACCCTGCAGCCGCATGGCATGTCCTCACCAGGCCCCATCGCCTGTCCAGCGACGCTGAGATCAGCCGTCTGCTGCAGGAGTTCAACTCCCTGCACATGGGGGAGACCGAGACGGTGACTGCCTATTGGCAGCGGGCGGAGGACATCCTTCGTCGTCTTGACAAATCTGCTCCGCCCCCTCTGTCCGCGCTCCTCACCATCAAGCATGGCGCCACCAGTGCGTACGCGGACGTCTTCGTACACTACCCCCAGGACGTCCTCTCCACCATGGCGGACCAGGGCACCCTCATGCCCTGGGCATACGAGCTCTTCCTCCGCATTGAGGAAGCTTGCCAGGAGTCCAAGCTCCATCGCACGGAGGCTCTTGCATCCCCTGCCGTCGCCTCCCCTGCAGTTGCCTTCGTGGCCATCGCCTCCCCTGCCGCAGCTACCTCATCATCTTCGGGGAAGAAGAAGAAGAGCCGGAACAAGAAATTCAAGGGTCTGCCACAGCACCAGCAGCAGCAGTCGTCGACCGGGTCCTGTAGTGGTGGCTCGGTCTGCCACAACTATGGTCAGCCCGGGCACGGGTGGTACACGTGCCCTCCCCCGACGGACAAGGCGTGTCATCGCCACATGCGTCGCCAGCGGGAGCGCCGTCTGGCCTCTGCCGCCGTCGCTGCTGCTGGCCCTTCCACTCCGACCTCGTCTAATAGCTCTGCCACTCCGACAGCTCCGCCTGTCGCGCAGACACCCGCGCCGCAGCAGTACTACCCACAGCCGTCGGCGCCTCCGCTTCCTTCGCCGGCTAAGTTCTCCTACTACCCGGGCTCTGGAGCCGTCACTCCGCACTCCGTCTACACTCCCAGGGCGTCCGCTCGTGAGCGTCAACTGGAGCAGTTCATCGCGCTCCAGCTTGGCATGCCTCGTCCTCCTCCCCAAGGAAGTGCGAGTTGCATCACCTCCTGCCCTCCTGCCCAGCCCTGCATGACTGAGAATGAGCTGCGGTCGTGTCCCGTCTCCTTGTCTGTCTCGTCGTCTCCCATGGTCTCCTCCACCCCCCTCCTTAACGACATTGCGTGGCTTGACGATTGGCAGTCTCGTTTCGCGCCTTTTTCTACCGCGTCCGCTTCCCTCGCTTTTTTCCATGTGACCGTTAGCGATCTGGCGACCCCGGTCCAGGACCCTGCTGAGACCTGGATCATTGACTCTGGGGCCACGCATCACATGACGGCCTTTCGTGAGGCCTTCACTATGCTCGGTCCTGTAGGCGATGTCTTCGGTGTCCGAACAAGTTCCGGACAAGTGTTGCCTGTCTGTGGTGTTGGCGTCGTTCGTTTCCGTGGTCCTGCCGGTGACGTCTTTCTGACCGATGTCCTCTTCGTCCCTGGTCTCGAGCTCAGCCTCCTATCCGTGATTGCCCTTGACCGCATGAGCATGGATGCTGTGAACTCGCGTGGTGTTGGCACTGTGTCGTTGTGTCCGTCTGGTCTTGTCGTCCTGCACGCCACCGCCCGTGGCAACCTGTGGCATGTTCCTCGCCTCTCCTCTTCTCCTCCCGTCTCCTCCCTGTCGGCCGCCACAGGCCATGTGTTTGTTACCAGTACGCTGTCTCCTCAGGACACCTGCCTCTTGCACCGCCGCCTTTGCCACGTCCACTCTGGTGCCGTAGAGAGCATGCTCCGCACCCAGCCGGCCAAGGGCCTTGACCCGGAGACTTTCCCTCTCCCGTGCCCCACTGAGTGCATTAACTGCGCTCAGGGGAAGATGCACCGGTCCACGTACCCTTTGTCTTCCTCCAGTGCGTCCGCCCCTCTCGACCTTGTCCACTTGGACGTCATGGGCCCTCTCCCCACCGAGTCCGTCGGAGAGCGTGGCCGCTATGTCCTCACCCTTACGGATGACTATTCTCGCTACCGCTGGGTCTTCTGCCTCTGGCAGAAAAGTGATGTCGCCCGGGCCATTCAGGACTGGCTTGTCCTCGAGGAGCGCGAGTGTGGCCGCTCTCTTTGCCGCTTTTGCTCCGATCGCGGTGGAGAGTACATGGGTGAGGCCACGTCCTTTCTCGCCTCCCGCGGGGTCCACCATGAGACGTGTGCGCCCTACACACCCACCCAGAACGGCGTATCCGAGCGGTGGAACTGTACCATGTCCGATGCTGTCCGCACCATGCGGGTTGAATCTGGTCTCTCCGATGGCTTCTATTTTGAAGCCATGGCCTACATGACCTGGGTCTGGAACCGGATTCCCCACGAGTCCCCTTCCCCGCCAGTCCACGCCATACTAGCACTGGTGCGGTCGGCGTGCTGACCTCCGGCTCGCGTCTGGGGCTGCGTGGCCATTGTGTGGCTGCCCACCCCACAGCAGGGCGGCAAGCTCGCCCCCCGCGGACGCCCCTGCACCTTCCTTCGTGTGTCTCGTCAGTCCAAGGCGTGGCGCTTCTGGGACCCATCCCGACCCTGAATCGTCGAGTCTCGCGATGCCCTCTTCTTCGAGGATTTGTTTCCCCGCGACCTCATCCGCTCCGGCTCGTCTGTGTCCCTCCCATTGCATGGGGGAGTGGTGAGTCCGTCCTCCGTCCTGTTGCTTCCGGGTGACACATCACTCCGTCCCTCTGAGCCGGTAGTCCCTGTCGTGTCCTCTGGCCCTCCTGGGCCAACAATCCCAGTCGCGTCCGTTGGCCCCTCCGGGCCAGGAGTCCCAGTCGCGTCCGCTGGCCTCTCCGGGCCAGCAGTTCCAGCCGCATCCGCTGGCCCCTCCGAGCCAGCTACCCCCGTCGCATCCGCTGGCCCCTCCGGACCCGCTGCCCCAGTGGCGTCCGCTGGCCCCTCCGGGCCAGCAGCGCCTGTCGTGTCCGCTGGCCCCTCCGGGCTGGCAGGCCAAGTCGCGTCCGCTGGCCCCTCTAGGCCCGCAACTCCTGTCGTGTCCGCTGGCCCCTCCGGGGCGGCAGCCCCAGTCGCGTCCGCTGGCCCCTCCGGCCGAGGTGCTCCTGTCATGTTCGTTGGCCCCTCCGGGCCAGTAGCGCCTATCGCATCTGCTGGCTCCTCTGGGCCGACCGCCCCAGTCGCGTCCGCTGGCTCCTCCGGGCCAGTAGCCCCGTCCGCCTCTGTTGGCCCGTCGGACCCAGTGCCATCTCCTGCCCGACCGCGCTACACACGTGGCCCAGGCGGCAGCCTGTGACCTTTGGACGACAGTAAGCGCGCAGACCGTCGCACCGCGTCCCGTGGCGCCTCGACCCCCTGTGGCTCCACGTGTCTCCTCTACTCCCACGGTCGTGAGTGGGGACCCTGGCACGAAGGCTCTCGGCCTGACCACTTCGGCCATCATCGCAGACCTTCACCCAGGCTCTACACTGGGCTACGCCATGCTTCATCACAAGCATCGGCATGTTGTCATGGCTGCACTCGCCCGCATCCCACCTGGAGCTCGTGATGCACACGCCCTCTCAATCCGGTCCACAGCATGCCCGGAGGACCCAGCCACCCTACGCGAGGCTCGAGCCTCTCCTGAGGCCACACATTGGGATGTTGCCTGTGCCGAGGAGCTCACTGCTATCCGGCAGCACCACGTGTATGACCTGGTTGACCTCCCTCCAGGTCGGAAGGCCATTGGTGCCAAGTGGGTCTTTCGGCGCAAGTGGAAGCTTGACGGGTCCTTAGAAAAGTACAAGGCCCGCCTCACAGCAAAGGGGTTTGCTCAGGTCCTTGGGGTCGATTACAACCAGATCTTTGCCCCAGTCGGACGATTCTCCACTAGCCGGGCGCTCTTCAGCCTGGTTGCCCAGCATGGGTGGGATCTGCACCAGATGGACGTGAGCAACACACTCCTCCATGGCTCACTGGAGGGTGAGGAGCTCTACATGGTGCAGCCCCCAGGCTTCGACAATGGCACTGGGAGAGTTTGGTGGCTGCGGAAGGCCCTCTATGGCCTGAAGTAGTTGCCTCGGTGCTGGAACCAGGAGATCAGCAGCACACTTCTCCATGGCGGCCTCCAGCGCAGCACCACTGACCCCGCTCTGTTCGTTAGCCCGCGAGGTCAGACCTTTGCCGCAGTTCTGGTCTACGTCAATGATCTCCTCATTGCGTCGCCATGCACGGCCGCCATCCAGCGTGTCAAGGACTTGTTGTACGCCGCCTACCAGATGAAGGATCTCGGGTCTGCCCGAGTCTTCCTGGGCATGGAACGCGAGTATGATCGCTCTTAAGGCATCGTGCACGTCCACCAGGCTGCCTATGTGCAGACCTTGTCCACTCGCTTTGCTGAGGACCTGTCCCTCGTGCCTAGCGCATCTTCACCTATGTCACCCGATGGCCAGGTGAAGCTGAAGACTCGTGACCCAGCTGTTGTGGGGGAGCCAGTTGATGTGACCACGTATCTTCGTGTCATCGGGTCACTGATGTTCCTGGCGACGACGACGCGTCCAGACATCGCGTTTGCCGTTAACCTCCTGGCCCAGTTCTCTCAGGAGCCGCGTCACCTCCACTTCGAGGCCGCGATCCAAGTACTGTGCTATGTTGTCTCGACCCCTCGGCGAGGTCTCATGTTCCGCCGCCAGCCGTCCGTTGTCGTTGTGGGCTACACCGTCAGTGACTGGGCCGACAGTCCAGACGGTAAGAGTCGCACGGGCTGGATCTTTCTGATCGGCGACACAGCTGTGTCCTAGCGCAGTGGCAAGCAGGGGTGGATTGCACGCAGTACTGCTGAGGCTGAGTACGTGGCCCTTGGCCCAGGCGTGTGTGAGAGTGTGTGGTTGCGTCGTGTGTTGTCCGAGTTGCGTCAGTCTGTCGCATCCATCACCTTGCATTGTGACAATGAGAGTGCCACGGCCATCGCCGACAATGACGGCGTGCATCACACACGCACAAAGCACATCAATGTTGAGTATCAATATGTGCGTTCGTTGTTGCATGACGGTAGCATCAGCATTGTGTGGGTTGAGACAGCACGGCAGCTGGCTGACTTCTTGATCAAGGCACTGAAACGGGATTCGTTCAAGAAGGCTGTGAGTTCAGTTGGCGTGCGTCCGTGAGTTGCCCTCTCTGTCTCTGCCTGCGTCTCTGCGTGCCCTAGGGGAGTCTGGATGTTGACCGTGTCTCTGCCAGTCCATGTGCACTACGCCTGTGAGTCATCGGGGAGTGATGGTTTTTTTGCGCATCTCTCATTGTGCTCTATTGTGTCCTTCCAGCTTGTGTACATCGGCGTGCAGATGACTGATGGTGAGACTCGACGCTCATGGAGTGTCGTCCGGTGGAACCAACACACGCTGAGGTCTACTCGCAGTTCGCTGGAGCCTCCTCTCTCTCTGGCGACGTGCTCAGCTCCATCAGCAGGCCTCCTCGGTGGTCGTGCTGCCGGCGGTCACTGCCACCGCAATTGCTTTTGGCATACGTCCAGCGCGTCCCATCGCGTCTGCATCGTCATGCTCTGCATAGGGTCCTTGTTGCATGTTGCATGGCCCTGTTCGGCATCATAGACCATCGTAGGCACTGCCTGGGTTCGGGCAGCCATAACTCCTTGCTACTATCTTTTTGGCTGTTTCTGACCACACGACTGCGTTTGCAGCGTCGGTATTATGGTATGGTCCAGTTTTCAGGCAAAACGGACGACACCCGTGTTTTGGGCTGTCGGCTGTCTGGTAGGGCTCACCGAGAAAACCCTGCCTGCCAGAAAATAGGTCGATTTCCTGATTGGCTAGTTAGCTGAGTAACAAGCTATAGAGAGCTGGAGGGGAGCTAGAACTTGGATGGGTCTCCCATTATTGTTTTTTCTTCATTGCTAATCAGTTACTTTCAGTTTCCAGCTGCTTTCTGGCGCTAACACTGGCGCGCGCACTTCTGAGTAACAAACCCAGAGCTTCCAGACTTAGTCTCTAGAGCAGCTGACTGAGGGGGCAGCTGACTTAAGCAACTAGCGTGGAAGCCCGCACGCTGTATCAACAACGCTGCTGCCCCAACCTGCTGCCTAGCATTTCTGTTTTAAGGTGTACAAACGGACGGTAACAACTCACATCACAACACTCCCCCATGACCCGATGGTACGCATGTCCATACACGTGCAGTGCTGACAAAGGTGCGCAACAAGATACTCAAGTGTCCATGCACATACACCCCACTCTCAGCCACCTCCAGGCAAGGGGCGTAGCCCAGCAGAACAAATGGCCACCATGAACTTTCTGCGCGCAAGTGCCTTGGTCAAGAAGTCAGCCCGCTACATGTCTGTGCCGACGCAGATGACGGAGATCACCTGTTGCTCCACAAAATCACGCACAAATTTGTCAGAAGAATGCAAGAGCAAAGACAGCAACAGGAGAAGCAGACATAAGCATCAGAACATGCAAGAGTACGTGAGCTAGGTGACGGGGGCCAGAGCGGTCCGGAGGAGTTAGTCATGGAGCTTTGCAGTAAGACGGGATACTGAAGATGCGAGGTAGACGGAAATTGGTGAGAGAAAGCAAGAGCACGGAGAGTGATGGGCCGGCAGGGACTGAGCGAAAGAGTGAGAGTGACAGAGCGAAGAGATCCAAGCTTTGAGTGGCTGGCGAAGGTGAGATGGGCGAGGTGCGAGCAGAGCAAGGACACGGCAACAAAGCCGCGGAACATAAGGGGAACAGGATGGGAAGAACTGTTATGGTTAAACTCGAGGGAATGAAAATGATCGGTACATATGGGAAGAACAGGACAAAAGCTCCTATGCAACGGCTTCTTCCCGCTAGCCGAACGCGGGTGACAAATGTCACTTTGTTAGGGGATCTCTTCACCGTTTAGCCTCAACGGGTAGCCTTCCAAGAGTCGTTGGTCAAGTTGGTTCGGCCGAGAACCTGAACCTTTACTGAGTGCTCGGATGATTTTCGAGGGGTCTTGCCTTGTCAGATTCTATTTCCAACACCCCCTGTGAATTTGACACGGTTTATAGGGGAGTGACCTTTTTGTGCTAGTGGTAGTATTTGTCCTCCCACATGGGTGAACGTTCTACTCCACAGTGCACGAGTAAGTCGTTCCACATTTCCCCAAGGTCAGAAGGGAATTCATCCACTAGCTGATGACGCTTTCATCTAAGGACTTGTTTGAGTCCTTCCCTGATTTCTTGATTGAACCTTTCCTTGTGGTGGCGGAGGGCTTCGTTAGAAACTGTTGGCCCCAGGTAGGTCAGGCTCCCAAGTAGTGCGTCAGTAATCCGGTAGCCATGCAAGAGTTCAGGGTACAGGGCCTTGTAGACCTCTGCTGCCCATTCTTGTGCTGTGGATGTAGAGGATTTGTGGCACAGAACACGCAGTTTTCCAGTGAGATCTGGAAAACTGTCGTTGTTGTGACACGTGGTTGCAATCCACTGCTTTCTCCAGGCTTGTTGCAGGATACGATGCCATAATTCAGGGATAGAGTTAGTCTTCAGTTGGTGGTGAAGGTAGGAAGGATGGAGCCGCTCCTGAAGCAGACGGTAGACATTGAAGAAGGCATTCTCATAGTCTGGAATGGGGCGATGTGGCGAGCGAAGGTGTTCGTATTGTCCAGTGAGAAGCTGCGCCATGTTGTACTGGTTGATCGCGGTTTGGTGTGCCAGGGTGAGCACTTGGTTTTCCCAACCAGTGACATTGCTTCCATCTTCTGCAAGTACTGCACACGTTTCCCAGGAGAGAGCCATGTGCAGAGGTGAGAGAAAGGGTGTAAGAAAAGGAAGACACTGCCACTGTGCCGGTCACAGGAGAGGCGCTGCCACAGCTGATCTTCTGCGTCCTTGTGGGGCGGCTAAGGAGCTTCCATGTCCAAGGTCAGGTCTAGTGGAGTGACGGCTTATTCCATTCGTTGGCTTGAGCGATGAGTAGAAGGGCGAGCGGTGTCCGATACACCAGAAGCGTAGTCGTGGCGTTGCAAGCTTGACTTGGCCTGAGAAGAGAGATGAGTAGAGACTGTTGCGAAGAGAAGGAGTAGGTGCTGCTGCTGGAGTTGTGGAGGAGGAAGTGCTGCTGTTGCCAGACTAAAACGCAAGGGTGGAGCTTAGTGCCAAGCGGAGAACGATGCGAAGACGGAGGAACGATTGATGATTGAGTGGGCGCAAGGGTGGAACCACGTGGGCTGTGGAAGTTTTCGGCGTGGGCGCAGATCGTCGCGAGGCAGGCGATGCGACCGGGCGGAGCCTTGTGCCGAGCGAATGATGAAGGTGGATGATTACGGCGAGATGTTCGATATCTGAGTGGCGCAGGGGCGAAACCACGTGCGTTGCAAAATAGAGGAGTAGGATGCGGCAAGGGGAAGGCGATTGCCGACGCGCCACGAGAGATCTACTGCTGGCGTGGGTGCAGGCTACTGCAAAGCGGGCAGCTGGCTCGTGCAGATCCTTGTGCTGGTAGTAGATGCTGATGATTGCAGATGAGGCGGAAGCTGATGATGAGGAAGTGGGCCCAGGGGCGAAACCACGTGTGCTGTGGAAGTTTCAGCGTGGGCGCAGGTCGTTGCGGAACGGGCGATGCGATCGGGCGGGTCCTTGTGCCGAGCGGAGAGCAATTTGGAAAGCAGAGGACCAAGTGATGATTGAGTGGGTGCAGGGGAGAAACCACTTGGGCTGCAGAGCAATGCTGGTAAGGATGAATCTGGGGCTCATGCAGAGGGAGGCTGAAGGAGGCGACGGATGATGACAGTCAATGCGCAGAGGCTGAAAGCGAGGCGAGTTTGACAGGAGGAGGGTGACGATAATGCGGCGAGAGGAGTTGCAGATGAGGGCGGATGACAGAGCGGGCGGAAGTGGCAGTGGGCGCAGGACGAGGCAACTGTTGTTCTTCTATGCCCCATGGCCACTGCTATGGGTTGATGGACAGGTTGGGCATGCACTGCTCCCTTGGAGTAAGTCCCCCAAACCTTGTTCGTGGTGCAAGTCCAAGCGAGACATCAGAAGTGTAGCGCAACGGATAGCATGTTGGACTTAGGGACAACAGGTCCTGCGATCGAGCCTTGATGTGCGCAGGAGCTTTTTTGACCTTCTAGCACAGGGGAAGTTTCTTAGACATTTCTCTATGCATGAGGAGAGTGCGCCACTTGGCGGTCAGTGGATGCGCCAATTGGCGGACTGGTGAGGTGGTTTGGAGTGACCACCCCAAAAGTGTCACTGCCCACACACCTTAGAAGCCAGGCCTAGGACTATATGTACCAGGCTCATTCCTCATTCTAATTACACAATCTGGCCTTAGATGCTCCTCACAGAGTTGTCCAACTAAGGAACAGTATAAAGAAGACACTGGTTGGTCTAAGCCCCAGGAGTTAGTCTTTGACTAGCACCTCGCGCGAAAGTGACCAAGTGTTAAGTGGACACAGTTGCTAGCAAGTGATTGCCTAGGAACTGCTCAGTGTGGAACCGTGATCCTGAGGGTGATATCTTCTCCTAGCTGAAATGCTAGGAGCGGACGGCAGGTGTTATTGTGTCGGCCCTGTTTTCTAGTCCGTTTGCCTCAGGCCGGTTGACAAAGGGTTATGGGTCCACACTGACCAGTTGTAAGGCACGCTTTGCTCAACTCTGGTACGCTCTCTCCAGGTGCACACGCCGGCTCGATCAACTCCATCAGCTCCATCAGCTTCATCAGCTCCAACGGCTTGGTCTGCACTTAGCACACAGGGACTAAGGACAAGCTCTGCCCTTGGAGGCACGACCCTTGTGTCCCAACCAGGACAAGCTCTACCCTTGGTGGCAAGACCCTGGGTGTGTTGGTGTAGATACATTCTCTGTCTGCAGGTGAACATCGACTGGAGGGGTAAGCAACGGATCTGCATCCTAAAACCGGTAGCAGACATCAGCTAGCATCAGCCTACATCGGCCTCAACGCAGCAGAGACGTGGGAAGCAGACAAGGGCAACAAAAATGGTTGACCCATCGGGAGGAGTGGGGGCTGCCGCAAGGCAGTCCTCAAGCTCAACAGTGGCTACCACAGGGCAGACCACTGGAGCAAATGTGAGTGCTATGTCACTGCCGCAAGGTCTTGGACCCCTGGGAGGAATCCCCATTTTCGAGGGGATTGACTTCCCCCTTTGGAGATGGCAGTTTGAGCTGGCGATGAAAGTGCGCGGCTTCATCAAGCTACTGAAGGGAGAGGAGCAGGTTCCCGCGGAAGGCACATCTGAGCATGAGGCTTGGATGGATCGAAATGATATTGTAATGTCATTCCTCAGCAACGCGATAGCCAAGAAGTATGTTCCCATCATTGCCGGGTACACGCTGGCTTCCGAAGCTTACGACAAGCTCAAGCGCGTGCACCAATCCACCTCCCTCGCGAACAGACTATTCATCCTACAACGGCTGATCAGCATGCGGGTGAATGAGGGCGAATCAATCCCCGATTTCCTACAGGAGTTTGAAGGACTCCTTGGCGAGGCTCGCCAGATGAACTGGGACCTTGACGAGAACATGCAAGCCATGATCCTCCTCATGGCGCTACCGGAGAGCTGGAGTCCAATGATCACCGTCATGGGCGGCTGGAAGGAGGACGACCTGACGTACACGGCAGTGTCCGAGTACGTGCGAAACGAGGCCATGCGCCGCAGCGGAAGTGAGGCTAACTTCTCAGCCTATGCCGCACGCTACGGTGGCCGCGGGAGCAAAGGGTCAGCCTCTGGTCAGAAAGGCGGCAGCGGAAGCGGTGGCGGCGGAGGCAACAATGGCGGCAAGGCTCCCAAGCGACAGGGTAACTGCCGCAACTGCGGCAAACCTGGGCACTGGGCAAGAGAGTGCAGGTCGCCAAAGAAGGAAGACGGCGGAAGCGGTG
>SZWC01001802.1:103942-122023 GCA_023375785.1 Penium margaritaceum | reverse complement strand
GGGGGGGGGGGGGGGGGGGGGGGGGGGGGGGTGGGGAATTCGAGAGGTCCTGCTCAGGACCCAGCACTCGTTCATGTTACATCCATTTTGAACTGCCAAAATTTTTCGCGCCCCGCAGTCCGAATCGTCCTCTTGGGGCAGCCATAGTGGAGTGACTCACTCCGTGCACTACGATTGGTTCATTGTGACATCTGTGTTGTTCAAACCAATGAGGAACCGCCCCACTTTCATCGACAGTGCTGCTGTGGATCCATCACATGCGGACGTGTTGGACGAGGTATGTTCAACTGTTAATTTGCTACATCAGCGAATCAAGTCGATCAGCAACGCGGTGCATCGTTGCACCGCGTTGAGCTGCAACGCGGTGCATCGTTGCATCGCCGCCACTCTGTTGGGACTAGTACCCCCAGGTGGGCGTCGGTGAAGCTCCATGGTTCTCAGTTTTGCCACCGAGTCCACCCACACGCCGTCGTCATGGCTGAAGACGACGCCACCACTGAAGCAGCTGCAGCCGAGCAGGAGATAACCAAACCTGACGACGAAGATGAGGGCTCGGAGGAAGACGAGGCCGTCGGTGACAAGCACAAGCGGAAGGATTCCTTCATGTGGGGATCCTTCAAGAAGCTTGGCAGTGTACCCGTCCGCGCCATGTGCCTCATTTGCACGAAGGATCCTACCAAGCCGGTGACACTGAGCTGCAAGAATGGTTCTACCGGCGCCATGTGGAAACACATGCGCCTAATTCATGCCAACCGCTACCGTGAGCTGAAGGCGATGGTTACCGCTGTCAAGCTGGAGGAGGCAAGATTTGCTGTTGTAGAGGCAGAAGATGCACCGCCAAACAATCCAGAGAACTCGCAACTGGCACGCGGCGTGACGGGCGTTGGCGTGCTTTTCAACAAGAAGTACTTCCACAGTCTACTGTAGAAGCACGCAGTGGACAAGAACCTTTCGTTCTTGTCCATAGAAAGATTTTGGTTGGCAAAGGCCTTTGCCCATGCTCACCCGGTAGCAGCCGTACCAGGGCGCATGACCATCGCACGGGCCATCCGCATCGCCGCCCGGGCGTACCGCGAACGCATCAAGACGCAGCTGGCAGCTGTGACGTCCGCCATCTCTTTCACAACGGACGGGTGGAAAGCAGAGAACAACGTTAAGTATATGAACGTCACAGCCCATTGGATTGACGAGGCGTACAGCGTGCGCGCCATCGCGCTCTCCTTCCCCGCCATCCACAAGGGAGCAACCGCGGAGAACCTGTTCCAGCTCCTCAGAGCTGGGCTGCAGCAGTGGGGTTTGTGGTACCGCATGTTTTTTTTGACCATGGACAATGAGATCACAAACAATTCCTTGGTCGACAACTTCCTCGTCCTGAACAACGATGCTTTTGTAAAGTCTGGCCACATCCGTTGTCTCGGCCACGTGATGAATCTGGCAGTTGGTGATCTGTTGAAGCAGCCGCGTGTGGCAAGCATTCTGCAGCAGGTGCGGGCCATTGCTGTCTTTATGACGCGCACGCCGACACGTGAGGAATCTATTGTCACTGCTGTTGAGGCCGCGGTTCTCAAGTACAAGTCCATCCACCTCGACATGGAGACGAGGTGGAACAGTGCATTGGACATGGCTGAACATGTCATTGCTGTGAAGAGTGTTCTTGACACCTGGCTGGAGGAGCATGGCAGGGACGGTGCGCACCTGAAACCCAGCTTTGAGGACGGGGAGCTCATCGCACAGGTCACCGTCATCCTGAAGCCCTTTAAGGGCTTCACGGACAACATCTCTGGTGCATCGTACACCACCCTCTCACTCGTGATCCCATTCTTTGCCTCATTGCTTGAGAAGATGCAGACATGGCTGGTGAAGGCCTTGGCAGCCGAGAAGAAAAGTAAGTGTCACGGTGCTGCTGGGCGTATGGACTGCAAGGAGTAGTTGATGGTGGAGTTGAAGCCTGGGCTGTCGGCCAGCATCGCCAAGTTGGAGAAGTACGTCCGCCTCTACACTGAACGCCACGTGTTGGCGACATGCCTGGACCTGCGATTCAGGCTTCGCTTCTACGAGCGGGTTCATCCCAAAATTGGCATCAACAGTGCTGTGGAGCTTTACGTCAAGGCCGTGAAGCTGCTCAGGCCCTATCATGACCGTGTGGTGCAGGAACGCGAGGCAGCTGAGACTGCAGCTGCAGTAGTGGCCGCAGCCGCCGCTACCGCAAGTGCCCAAGCACGTGCAAGTGGGCGTGGTGAAAGCAACAGCTCAACGGCTGCGTCATCTTCCACAACAGCAACAGGAACAGGCAGGTAGATTCAGCTGTCCCTTTGTAGTATGCTCATTTCGTGTAAGTAGTTTGACTTATTGTAATTTTTGTACAAGTTGTGTGCAGCAACGGCGTCCAGTGCAGCAGTGGGATCCGAGGCCGCAAGCGGCCAGATAGAACCATGGCGTAGCAGCAGACTTCGGCAAGAACCGAGCATCCTTGAGGCGGCACTGGAGGACGCAGGAGCAGACAGGTTTGCAGAACCCGAAGAACCCCAAGTGCAGGTTGCACCCTCATCCCTAGAGCTGGAGGTGGAGTGCTGGGCGAAGGAGCCAAAGAAGGGCCGGAACTGCCGAGTGCTGACCTACTTGAAGAAGAACCAGACGGCCTTCCCCACTTTCCACCTGGCAGCACTAGACCTGCTTGCTGTGCCAGCTACGAGTACTCCCTCAGAGAGACTCTTCTCTCTAGGACGCCATATCATCACAGATTTCCGGCAGTCCTTGGTTGACCTGACCATCGAGAACCTGATGCTGCTCAAGTCTTGGATCAATGATCCAAGTCTTGTCAGTTTCCCGGTGGCCCCCAATGGTGACGTTGCCCCAGAGTTAGAGGCAGAGGAGAAGTTGGTCAATGAACGTCACCGTAGTGCTGAGGGTGAGGTGATGGAGTTAGATGATGAGGGAGATGAGGAAGACGAAGAGGACGGGGAGGATGGAGAGGGTGCAGGGGGTGCAGAGGGCCTAGAGGGAGGTGGGATGGTCGAGTTGGTTGCTGAGACTTAGTCTCAGCACATAGGATGACATTTGTGTGCTGAGACCTATAGCTGCTGTTTACCTAAGGGACAATGTTCCTGTCATGAAAAGCTTTGTCTTGTCATTCCCTTGCATCAGACCATTTGCATGTTAACACACGTGATGACATTTGTGTGCTGAGACCCATAGTTGCTGTTTACCTAAGGACAATTTTTAAGTCATGTCACTGTTAAGAGTTGTGAGAACATGAACATCGTTGTCGGAATGTGTGCCACACTAAGATCCGTGAATCTGTATGTAAGGATTCGTGAATCCTAAGGATCCGCGGATCCAGGATCCGTCTCCTCGTATCCGGATCCAGGCTATGGATCCGACCTCCGGGTCCGAATCCATCTGAAGATTCGTGGATAGGATCCGTGTGCAGCCTTATCCAAATGCGCCTCCATCATGATGGTATCGAGTGTCCACAACTGCATCCTGCCACCGGTCCAAAGGCACGTGTAAAGGCGCATCGTGCGCCTCCAGTAGTCAGCTGCAAGCTCCGTCGGACCCTGATGGAGGGAGTGAAACTCACGTAGTCGGGCAACCCTCATGGCATGGGTCTCTGCAGCGAGAAGTTTCAGGGCTAGCTCCCAACCCTGACGCGGATCTGCTTTAGTCCCAGTCCCGGTCTCACCGAGAAGGGTCGGAAGTCGACCACAGTCTCCCGTGGCATGGCGTAAGGGAGACCGCGCATCGCTCTTGCTGCTATCTAGACATGGTGAGCGTCGCGGGTCTGGTGCCGGCTGTGATAGTAGGGCCAGAAACCCTCAGAATCGGCCCACACCTGAGATAAGGTCTCCCAGGAATCGAAGCCCTCATCGCTATCATAACGGGGTGGAGGTGTCTCAAAGTCCTTTGGTCGCCGCTCCGTGGGGAGGGTGACCTCAGGCTGGGGAGACGGTGGACAGGGTATTGGGAGCCCACCAGTGAGGGAAATGCCACCAAAAGTGAATGCTGCTAAACGATTTGGCTGATCCTGACGGCGAGAAGGTGGCGGAGTGAGAGGCTGCGACCCCAGTCGTAACTCACGGATGCGCTCCTCAAGCACACGACGCTCGTGCTCGCGTTAGTCATCCTCTATCTCTTCTTCATCCTAGGTGTCAACCTGTGATGAGTGGTGTTGAGGTTGCGGTGCTGTATAGGGTGTAAACTGTTGAGCAAATTGTGCAGCTCCAGTACATCCTCCAGGTGGTTGCTGTGAGGCCCCCGAACGACCACGCAGTAACTCCGTGATCTCCTGCAACGCTTTGGACTGCCGCTGCTACTGCCGGCGCATCTTGTCCTGCGACCGATGAAGCTTGTCGATCACGAGGGACTGCGACCGTGGACTCATAACGCCCGAAAAGGAGGAAGAGGAGGGGTCAACTAGCCCTTTGCTATTATCACGGATGGGCGGCATCGGAATGCTCAGTATGGGGTTGAACGTAGAAAATGCTCTAAACAAGAAACTGACAGTGTTTCTCGAAGAGTTGAAACGTTCAGAAAAAATGATGTTTTGACCTCAAAATTGCTGACGTCAGTACAACCAATGATGACGTCAGCGTTTTATACGCTAGCAAAGAAAACTAGCGGTTTTTTACGTTGGCGTATTTTACGCCAGCGTTTTTTTTGGTTTTTTTTTAGGTCACGCGAACTCCGCGCGACTGGTGGGGGTAACCTCGTCGCCCCGTGCTCGCGGCTGCGTAAGGGCTACGTAGGCCTGTGCAGTGCCACATAGGCCTCTAGAGTGCTGCGTAGTCTGTGCGTAGCTATGCAGCACCGCTGCGCAGCACTGCTGTGCAACAACAGTGCCGCACAAGCCCACCATTGCTGCTGCGGTGGGTCTGGTGGTACTGCGTCCACCGCAACTGCTGCTGCGGTACTGTAGCCGCTCGTTGCTGCAAGCTGGTGCTACCGGTGCTCGCTGCCACTACTCGTAGCTGCCATCGCAAGCTGTTGCTGCAAGCTGCTGATCCTTCTTTTTTGGGTACAGGCTGGCAGCCAGAAACGGCTACTGCTTCCACCCGCTGCTTCTGCTGCTGACCGGCATGGCTGTTGGAGCTTGTCGTTGTCGTAGCTCCTCTTGCTACGGTGGTGCCGATTGCGTGGTGGCGTCGGCTGCGACGGGTCCCAGGATGTGGCGGTGGAGATCACTTCTACCGGTACTGCCGGTGCTGCGTCTCTGCGGTGCAACTCAGCGAGAGGGGTCTCGATGCTCTGATAACATGAGAAGTTGCTAGGAAGCTTCCTAACATTGTTGCTGCTGACGTGTTGACACTGTCCAGTCAGCTGGCACACTAGCAAGCAAGCAGGTGCAAGAAACAACAAGGATCAGGCTAGGGAGACGCTCAAAGTCTCATAAGATCCAATAGCTTAGTAATGCACAGAGAAATGACAAGTGACAAGTACACATCATAAAAACCTGCCGCGGCACACAGCGGGTGCCGCACGCAACAGTGTCAGTTTGTCATAGAACCAGCTCAAAACCACTGTTTTGGCCGTAACTCTGCGCACAAGCATCCAAATGCAACAACGTCTAAACCTAGAGATGCAGAATCTTGAGCCAAACGCTACGACTGGTCATAAGCACAAGTTCGACATCATTCAGTGGACAACAAATGGAAAACATGCAAATCGGGCTTGAGAGTGAGTCCACCAAGAAAGCTCTAACGTCTGCAGAAAAACTACAGAGCACCCCAGCAAGCACCTGCGACGTTGTGGCAGCCGTCTGGCAGCTGCTGGTGGATGGAGCCATCTTCCGTCGGTGCTCCAGCATGAGTTGGGCTTGCATCAGGGATTTGCATGAGCTTGGACACGACCGAGTGGTCACAGTAAGCTGTACAAACTGACGGTAATAACTCACATCACAACACCTCCAAGTTCTAGCTCCCCCCCAACTGTGTAGAGCTTCTTACTCAGCTAACCAGTCAATCAGAGAATTGACCTATTTTCTGGCAGGCACGGTTTTCTCGATGAGCCCTGCCAGATGGCCAACAGCCCAAAACCCGGGCGTCGTCCATTTCGCCTGAAAACTGGACCATATCATGATACCAACGCTAGGAACGCATTCGTGCGGTCAGAATCTGCTAGAAAAACAATGTTGAGAAGTTATGGCTGCCCAAACCCAGGCAACGCCTACACTAGTCCCTGGTGACAATAGTGCCACGCTAGCATGAGATCTGGACCCTAAGCAGAGCACGACGCTGCAGACACAATGGTACAGTCAGATCAAGCACTGTACGCATGCAGACAGCATCCAGATTGGCATTGACCGCCGGCGGCCCGACCGCCGAGGAGGCCTGCCGATGGAGCTGAGCATGTCGCCGGCGGGAGGAGGCTCCAGCAAACTGCGTGTAGTCCTCAGTGTGCGTCGGCCCCACCGGACAACACTCAAGTAGCGTCGAGTCTCGCTCTTAGTCATATGCATGTCGATGTACACAAGCCAGGAGGACACAACACATCACAATGAGAGATGTGAGAAAAAACCAACACTCCCTCATGACTCACAGGCGCAATGCACATGGACGGACAGGGACACATTCAACAGACAGACTCCCTTCGAGCATGTAGAGACGCAGGCAGGGACAAGGAGTGCATCTCATGATCGCACACCAATCAAAATCATAGCCTTTTTGAATGAGTCGCACTTCAGTGCCGTGGTCAAGAAGTCAGCCAGCTACCATGCTGTCTCATTCCACATAATGCTGACACTGCCATCGTGCAACAACAAACACACAAAGTGTCATTCAACATTGATGTGCTTTGTGCGTGTGTGATGCACGTCGTCATTGTCGGCGATGGCCATAGCACTCTCATTGTCACAATGCAACATGGGATGCGTCGGACTGACGTAGCTTGGACAACAAACGATGCAGCCATACGCTCTCACATGCGCCTGAGCCAAGGGCCACGTACGTAGCCTCAGTAGTGCTACATGCAATGCATCCCAGGTTTCCACTACGCCAGGACACAGCAGTGTCCCCAACCAGAAAGATCGAGCCGGTGTGGCTCTTACCTTCCGGACTGCCGCCCCAGTCACTGTCGGTGTATCCCACCGTGACAGAAGACGGTTGTCGGCGGAACAGGAGACCTTGCCGTGGAGTCGAGATGACATAGCGCAGTACTAAGATCACGGCCTCAAAGTGGAGGTAACGCGGCTCCTGAGAGAAGTGAGCCAGGAGGTTGAAGGCGAATGCAATATCTGGGTGTGTCGTCGTTGCCAGGAACATCAGTGACCCAATGACTCACAGATACGTGGTCATATCAATTGGCTCCCCCACAACGGCTGGTTCAGAGTTCTTTAGCTTTACTTGGCCATCGGGTGAGATGGGTGAGGATGTGCTTGGCTCGAGGGATAGGTCCTCGGCAAAGCGAGTGGATGGAGTGTGTACATAGGCAGTCTAGTGGACGTGTAGGATGCCGTGGGAGCGATCATACTTGAGCTCCATGCCCAGGAAATCTCGGGCAGACCCGAGATCCTTCATCTGGTAGGCGGTGTGGAGCAGATCCTTGACACACTGGATGGCAGCAATGTCTGGCGACACAATGAGGAGATCGTCTACATAGACCAGGACAGCGATGAAGGTCTTGCCTTGCGGGGTGATGAACAGTGTGGGGTCAGTAGACTGCATAGGAGGCTGCCGCGGAGGAGCGTGCGACTAATCTCGTGGTTGCAGCATTGAGGCGATTGCTTCAGGCCATAGAGGGCCTTCCGCAGCCGCCAGACCCTCCCAGTGCCGTTGTCAAAGCTTGGACGCTACACCATGTAGAAATCCTCTCCGTCCAGCAAGCCATGGAGGACAGCGTTGCTCACATCCATCTAATGCAGCTCCTACCCGTGCTGGGCAACCAGGCTGAAGAGCGCTTGGCTAGTGGAGAATCGGCCAACCGGGGTAAAGATCTGGTAATGAATAACCCCATGGACCTGAAGAAACCCCTTCGATGTGAGGCGGGCATTGTACTTGTCCACGGACCCCTCCGGCTTCCATTTTCGCTGAAAGACCTATTTGGCATCCATAACCTTCCGACCTGGAGGGAGATCGACGAGGCCATACACGTGGTGCTGTCGGATAGCAACGAGTGTCAGGATGAGATCCGCGAGGTGCAGTCCCGAAGTTTGTCTGAACACCTCTAGTGATTCACGTATACTGTTTTGGGCGAATCTGAGACTGAGCGTGAGCTTTCTGGTCGCCTCACGCTATGTGAGCAGGAATTTGGAGACAGTTATTGTGCAAAGGGAATAACATCGTTTTGCGTTAGTTTTGGAACATGGACATGATCACAACATTTATAGGGATAGTCATGAGCTTTCTAACGCACCAAACCGCGCACGATTCGGCAAAGCGTAGCTCAAGTTATGCTTGCCGAAGCGCAGGTCTCACCCACCACAGAAGCCTGACGCTGCCACTCGCCGTGGCTCCTTCATTCACGTGCGAAGTGCCTTTCCCAAGGCGCATGTCCCATTACACATGGTGTGGGGGTCCCCTGCACTGTTTCTACGCACCCTACCCTCTTTTGGGTCGTGTTTGGTCATGGGGTGTGACGAGGTTCGAAACCTGTCCGCGGACCCGCAATCAGAATTTTGACCAAGTCCCCGAGTAACAAAACGTACTACTGAGTTTCGGACGTCGAGCCAGGATTTTGGCTAAGTCCTTCAGTAACAACCTGCACTACTGGATCCGGTGGATGATCCACCGGATCAGGTGGATCATCCACCGGACGCCTCGGCAGGCCTATCGGAGCATTTTCTTCAGATGGTATTTTTGTTACTCGGTCCGGTCGATTATCGACCGGATTTCAAGTCGCAGCCGGCTCCCAGAGCCGCTGCGCATACCCCAACTTTGGAAAGCCATATCTCCCTCGATACGTGTCCGATTCCGGCGAAGCAACTTCCACCGGATTCAACGACTCGTCAACTTTCAGGGGCAATCCGCCATTTTAGGATCCGAGCAAATGTCGAGTCGCCAGATCTGCCGGAGCGGAGTTTCCATTTTGTGGCGGCTCGTCAGCGCCTCCCGGCGGCGCACTTGGGCATGCGGAGGGGCAATTTTTCAACAACGAGCGCGTCGGCGCAGGTAGCATCCTAGTGTGCGGCCTCGGGGGAGGTTCAAGTCTCACGTATGGAGGCTGGGTCCTCCGGGCGTGCCGTGGAGAGGACTACGAGGGCGTGTGCATCTTGAGCTCTAGGTGAGATGCACGTGAGTATAGCCGTGACGATATGCGGATGCTCCTGATGGTGCATGACGTAGCCCAGTGCGGAGCCCGGGTGGAGGTTTGCAATGATGGTCGAAGTGGTTAGGCCGAGGGCCTTGGTGTCAATGTCCCCACTCACTATTGTAGGAGCGGAAGAGACACGTGGGAGGACGGGAGGCCGAGGCGCCACAGGGCACAGTGTGACGATCTGCGTACTCACTGACAGCTTGGGTCGGAGGCTAATGCCTAGGCCACGCATGTAGCATGGTAGGGCAGGAGATGGCATCCAGTCCAAGGTGCTAGCAGAGGCGGACGAGGCTGCTGGCACGGAGGGACCAGTGAATACGGGCGGAGCTGCCAACCCGGAGGGACCAGTGGATGTAGACGGGGCTGCCGGCATGGAGGGGCCAGCGGATACGAGTGGGGTTGCCGGGCTGGAGGGGCCACTGGACGCAGACGGGTCTGCCGGTCCGGAGGGACCAGCAGACGCATATGGGGCTGCCGGCGTGGAGGGGCCAACGGACGTGGATGGGGCTGCCAGCCCGGATGGGCTAGTGGACGCAGACGGGTCTACCGGCCCGGCGGGACCAGCAGACGCGAACGAGGCTGCCGGTGCGGAGGGGCCAGCAGACGCGACTGCGGCTGCCGGGCCGGAGGGGCCACTGGAAGCAGACGGGTCTGCCAGGCCAGAGGGACCAGTAGACACGGACAGGACTGCCGATGCGGAGGGGCCACCGGACGCGACTGGGGCTGCCGGCCTGGAGGGGCCAGTGGACGTAGACGGGTCTGCCGGCCTGGAGGCACCAGCAAATAGGACTGGGGATGCCGGTCTTGAGGGACCAGGTGATATGTCGTCCAGAAGCGGCAAGACAGAGGATGGACTCACCACTCCCCCACTCGATGGGAGGGACATCGACGAGCCAGAGCGAACGAGGTCACGGGGAAACAGGTCCTCAAAGAAGAGGGTATTGCGGGACTCGATGATGCACTTCCGGGAGAGATCCCAGAAGCGCCAGGCTTTGGATTGATGGGAGACACCAAGGAAGGTGCAAGGATGCCCGCGAGGGGGCGAGCTTGCCGTCTTGCTACAGGGCAGGCATCCACACAATGACCACGTAGCCCTAAACGCGAGCTGGGTGGAGGCCAGCCCGCTGACCACACCAGTGCTGGTACAGCGTGGACTGGTGGGGAAGGGATCCGTGGGGTATCCGGTTCCATACCCACGTCATGTAGGCCATGGCTTCAAAGTAGAAGCCATCGGAGAGGCCAGACTTGACCCGCATGGTGCGGACGGCGTCAGCCATGGTGCGGTTCCAACGCTCAGAGATGTCGTTCTGAGCTGGAGTATAAGGCACCGATGTCTCGTGATAGATACTGCGGGAGGCGAGAAAAGTCGTGGTCTCTCCCATGGACTCACCACCGTGATTGGAGCAAAAGTGGCAAAGAGATTGATCACACTCATGCTCTGCACGGACAAGCCAGTCCCGAATGGTAGGAGCGACATCGCTCTTGTGCCAAAGGCAGAAGACCCAACGGTAGCGAGAGTAGTCATCAGTGAGGGTGAGGACATAGCGTCCATGCTCCCCGACGGACTCGGTAGGGAGAGGTCCCATGACATTGGAATGGACCAGGTCTAGAGGGGCGGACGCACGGAAGAAGTATTGAGGGTATGTGGATCAATGCATCTTTCCTTGAGCACAATCGATGCACTCTATGGAGCATGGCCAGAGGAAGGAGTCCTGATCAAGGTCCTTGGTCGGCTGGGTGTGGAGCATGCTATTTACAACAGCAGAGTAGACGTGGTGAAGGCGGCGGTGCAAGAGACATGTGTGCTGTGGAGAGAGCGTGCTGGTGACAAACGCATGGCCTGTGGCAGCCAACGGGGAGGGGACAAAGGGAGGGGAGGACAGACGAGGCACGTGCCATAGTTTGCCACGGGCGGTGGTGTGCAGAATTACAAGACCGGACGGACGTAACGACACAGTGCGAATGCAATGCGTGTGTTTGCCTCCTTCAAATGAATCGCCAAGAAAAGCATTCACTGTTTCTTGTTGCAATTACAACTTTTACTCTCACTCAGTATCAAACAGAGTACTAGTGGTAGCGTCCGCCACCCGCTACCATGGCCGGACCCAGTATCGCTAGTTCAATATAGTCTAACTTTGCTAGTGCGACGCCACCGATTGACCGTGTTGCTGCTCTTCAGCAACAGGTTGAAGACCTGCGGGCACTCCTAGCCACCTTACAAGCCGCCCAAACTGCCATAGTCCAGCTGCCTCTTTGTGGTCAACCTGGTCCCACCGTCTCTGCCGCGGCCTAGAAAGTAGCCCAGCAGTACCACCAGCAGCAGGAGCAGTCTGTCTCCAGTGTCATAGGGTCGCTAGGCACTGTAGCCAGTACTCAGCGCAAGCCAAAGGATTTTGTGACATTGCCACCCCACCTTGAGGTTGGAGATTTTGCGTCTTGGGAGTTACTGTTTGGCTTGTGGGCTCAAGGCAAGGGTCTCTGGCCCTACTATACCCTGAAGTACAAGTTCTCCATCCCCGAGCATTTATTCGCGCAAGCCAAAAAGCTAGGGTCATTGTCTTTGCCGCACCAGAGAGTGATCGCACTGACCTTGAGCCCTTCATCGGCGATCCTACAACCGGCACCGACCATGACCACTGTGAGGCCTGGAGTACCCTCTCACGTCCCTACCATCCTTTTGGCCAGGCCATCGTGAGTTGCCTCTTGAGGAGTCTTAGCGACCTCGAGATGGGTGAATCAGATTTCGTCACCGCCTATTGGCGCCGCACACATGATCTTCTCCGTCGACTCGGCAAGGCCGGCCCGCCCCCGCTCTCTGATATTCTCACCATCAAGAACGACACGACTTCTGACTGCGCGAAGATCCTCGTCGACTTTGACCTCAAGATCTTGGAGGCCATAGCGTCTCAGAGCACTCTGTTGTCCTGGTTCTATTCTTGGTTCTTGGACTTGGAGGAGGCGATTCATGACACTCATCTCCAGCGTAGAGACACAGAGCTATTAGCAGCAGTCAGCTCTGCCTCTCCTACGCCTTTGTCGACTGGGACCCCTGGTGCCGCCGGAACCACGCGTGGTGGTAGCTGCGGTAAGGGGGGATGTGGGAAGAAAGGGAAGTTCAAGACCCAGCAGCCGTCCAAAAGCAGCTCCTCCCATAGCAGTTGTCTTGTTTGCCATAACTTTGGCCAGCCGGGTCATGGCTTGTACACATGCCCACTACCTACTAACGAGCCTCGTGTCATCAGCGCCATGTGTCGCCAGCGTGAGTGGCGCCTTGGTACCGCTGCAGCTACTACTAGTGCCTCTAATACCGCCTCTTCTGTTGGGGCTTCCTCCACTTCATCAGCAATAGTCTCCTCCACCGGCACTGCAGCATTCATGACTACATCCTCCAATCCGCTCTTGCCTTCTGTTGGACGTGTTGCTGCATGGACTCCGTATCCGGCATGTCACCTCAATCATTGCAGCTCAGCTACACCTCTACTACGGCATCTGGCATGACCACGCCGCACTACCTCCAGACTCCTGGGCCCTTTGCTCGCGAGCGCCAGCTGGAGCTGTTCATTGCGTAGTGCCTCAACATCCCTCCTCATCAACCCCAGGGAAGCAAGAGTTTTATGTCTGCTAGTCAGGAGGTCATAGACAGTTGTCATATTCAGACTGCTCTCCGTGGCAACCCCCTTATGGATGACCATTGTGTGCCTACTCCCCTCTTGGATGATGTTGCATGGCTTGATGATTGACAGACATACTTTGCATCACAGTCTCATGCGCAGCGCCCATTGCCAACGTCATGTCTAGTCGCTCAGTGCAACGTTACCGCATCTATCTCTGACTCAGATGGAACTTGGATCATCGACTCCGGCGCTACGCATCATATGACGTCTTGTCGTCAGGAATTCAGTATGCTTGGCCCGGTTGGCAATGTCCAGAGTGTTTGACCTGGATCTGGTCAAGTGCGTCCTGTTCATGGTGTTGGTGTCGATCGTTTTTGGTGTCCAACTAGCGACATCTATGTCACCGATCTGCTGTATGTGCCTGGCCTTAAGGTCAGGCTTCCGTCTGTCATTGCTCTCGACCACGTGAGCATGGATTTCTTGCACTCCCGTGACGTCGGCACAGTCACTCTTTGTCCGTCTGGTTGTGTGATGTTGTGTGCAGAGTCTCGTGATGACTTGTGGTACGTCACTCGTCTGTCTTCCGTGTCCTCGCCCCCGTTTTCGGACGGGGTGCACGTCTTTGTCTTAAGCACTCTGTTCCCACAATATACTCACCTCATCCACCGTCGCTTGTGCCATATACACAGCTCAGCCATTTAGAGCATGCCTCGCACGCAGCCTGCCCTTGGCCTTGATCCAGCTACCTTTCAGTTACCTTGCAAAACTAAATGCATCTATGCGCTGAGGGAAAGATGCACAGGTCACCTTATCTCGTTTCCTCTTCCCGTGACTTGCACCCACTTGAGCTAGTCCATTCTGACCTCATGGGTCCCTTGCCTATCGAATCTGTTGTGGAGCATCGTTGCTACGTTCTCATCCTCACCGACTACTACTCTCGTTTTTTATTTGTGTTCTGCCTTCGGCAGGAGTGTGACGTAGCGGTCGCGATTTGTGATTGGCTCCTCACCACATAACACGATTGTGGTCGTCCCCTTTGCTGCTTCCGTTCTAACCGAGGTGGTGAGTTCTTGAGGGGGGAGCTTCTCTAAGGAGCCATGGTGTTAGACATCAGACGTCTGTGCCTTACACTCAGGAGTAGAACGGTGTCTCTGAGCGCTAGAACCGCACCATGGCTGATGCGTCCGCACTATGCGCATTGAGTCTGGTTTATTCGAGGGCTTCTTCTTCGAGGCCATGTTGTACATGACTTGGATCTGGAACAGAGTACTCACGGTCCCCTGCCTCATCCCGTCACTCCGTACCAGTCTTGGTGTGGACAACGCGCAGATCTTTGTCTTGCGCGCGTCTGTGGTTGAGTCACCAGCGTCTAGCTATGGAGGACCAGCGGGACGGTAAGCTGGCTCCCCCTGGTTGCCTCTGTACATTTCTCGGGGTGTCTCGTCAGTCGAAGGCCTGGAGGTTCTGGGACCCTCTCCGGCATCACATCATCGAGTCGCGTGATGCTTTGTTATTTGAGGATCTTTTCTCACGTGATCTCCCCTTTGCACGTGCCGGGACCCTTCTAAGCCTGTTGTTGCCACCGCGTGTGGGAGATTCGGCACCAGTGTACGATGTCACTCCTTGTCCTTCAGTGTCTAGGGTTCGTTCCACTGAGTCACCTACGCCCCCACACATACCAGACACTTCCACCGCACCAGAACCTCCATCTGAGCCTGTTCCTCAGACTGCTGACCTCAAAACTGAGTCCACTTCTTTGGTTGCTGACTTCGCCGACCAGGCGTCTTAGTTCACTTCTTTGGCCGTTGACTCTGCCAACCAGGTAACTAAGTCTACTTATTTGGTTTCGCACTCCTCTACCCAGACGACCCATTCAATCCCTCCGGTCATTGCCTCAGTCGACCAGTCAAGGATTCTTCCTACGTCAGTCACTCTAGTGGAGCGACCCGTCGTGTCCTTGCCTCCTCAACCCCGGCACACCCACTCCTCTAATGCTGGTCTGATATACTCACATAATTCTGGTGGTCTTCTTCGTCCCCGCACCCCAGTGCCTCCATCAAGCATGCATCTTGCCATTGTTCGGCCGCCCCCGGCCAATGACTTTGGTCCCATGCCCCCTTCTCACACTGTGGTGAGTGGGGATCCAGGGACGAAGGCTTTGGGTCTGACTGCCCTTGACGTTGTCAAAGCGGACCTTCATCCCAGATGCACATTAGGTTATGCCCTGATTTATGAGGAGCATCGACATGCTGTCTCAGTCTCGTTATCGCGTGCTCCAGCTGGCCTTGACAACCAGGCCTTCTTTGCAGGCAGCCAATCCACAGAGCCTTTGTGAGGCTAGGGCTGCACCTGACATTGCCCAGTGGGAAGCTGCTTATAAGGAGGAAATGGTTGCCATTGATGAGCATGCTGTATACGAGCTGATCGACTTGCCCCCAGGCCGTAAAGCCATTGGGGCAAAGTGGATTTTTTGTCGTAAGTGGAAGCTGGATGGCACGCTGGACAAGAGCAAAGCCCAGAAAACCACCAAAGGCTTTCCACAGGTACCACGAGTAGAATTTGACCAAGTTTTTGCGCCGGTTGACCGTTTCACCACCAGTCACGTGCTGTTTGGCATGGTCACACAACATAACTGGGAGCTCCACCAGATGGGCGTGAGCAATGCCTTCTTGCATGGCGCTCTCAATGGGGAGGAGCTCTACATGGTCCAGCCCCCGGGTTTTGAGGATGGCACTAGTTGTGTCTGGCGACTACGGAAGGCCCTGTATGGGCTTGAACAGTCGTCCAGGTGCTGGAACACAGAGATCAGTCACACCCTCTTGAAGGATGGCTTGATACGCAACGTTGCAGATCTAGCTCTCATCTTCACCCCAATGGATACCACCCTTGTCATCGTGCTCGTCTATGTGGATGATCTGCTCATTGCAGCCCCTGACTTTGCCACTGTCCAGCAAGTGAATGATCTGCTGCAGTCAACATACAAGATGAAAGATCTTAGACTTGCACAGGTGTTTTTGGGCATGGAAATTGAGCACGACCGTGCCCACGGCATTCTCCGTGTGCATCAGGCAACCTACGTGAAGACATTAGCTGAGCGTTTTGCAGATATTCTGCCCACCATCCCTAGTGCATCCACTCCCATGATCCCAGATGGCCAGATCAAGCTAAAAGCTCCTGACGTTGACACACTGGGTGTGAGTATGGATGTGACTACCTTTCTTCGTGTCATTGGGTCACTCATGTTCCTCGCCACCACCACACGACTGGAAATTGCCTTTGTTGTGGACCTAATGGCTCAATTCTCTCAGTGTCCCGGTTGAGACCTCGGTGCTCGAGGATTTTTCCTGGCATCATGGGAGACCATTCTCAGGTTCTTCCATCATTATTTGATTCTTTCTCTCCTATGAGCTTTCCAATCTTGACAGCGTGATATCGCCAGCGACACCTCCATCCAGGATGGCATGGACGCCACCTTGTTGGGTCCCATCATTTTATGGGCCACCCTCACCATTCTACACACTTCCTTTATGGCTTCATGCACCTGCTCCCCAAGCATTCCCTTTCTTTTCTTTAGCATCCATCTCAGGGTCTGGCACGTTGGACATAAGGTCTTCCTCGGTCATCTAGGGGGGCTCTCGCCCTTAATTTCCAGATGTTCCCTTCTCCTCGTGGCACCCTACATTTCCACCGTTAGGTCCGTGCATAGGTTCTACCCCTGCACATTGGCCTCATTAGCCTCTACCTCCAGCCACCTCTTGTGGTGTGAGTTTGACCATTGGATCTGGAGGTCACCATTGCAAGTCGGATGGAGCCCTTTGGGGAGCGTTGTTGGATAGTCTGTTCCTCGATGGTGAATGGATTGAGGACTAGTGGCATGTCTCTTACCCCCGTCGCTTAGCATCTTGCTTTGGTCATGCACTATTATCTTCTGGTTTCACAGGCAGCATTGCTGCATGTCATGTCACGTCATGTCATTTGCACCTGTGTCACATGGATTCTGGATTATTTGTTATGGAGCCACTTGTCACAGGACATCGTTGCTTCTTGAAATCGTGTCCGTGGGACCTGTCGGTGATGTTCAGTTTGTTCGTATTGGGTCAGGACAGATGATACCAGTCCAGGGTGTTGGCATTGCACGTTTCATTGGCCTTGGAGACAATCTGTTTCTGTGTGATGTGCTGTTCATGCCTGCACTCGAGGTTGGTCTGCTGTCCAGTAAAATCCTCAATGATCAGGGTATGGATTTCGTTGTGTCTCATAGTGTTGGCATTTTCTCTCTCCAGTCTTATGTACACATTGTTCTTCGTGGTCTTTGGTACGAAAAGCTGTAACACGTTCTATTTTTTGGACCCACTCTGACCGCGGCTACAGATACTGTCGTGAACATGCTCGCTTGTTCCATCAATGCTTCTGCCATGTGCACACCGCTGCCATACACAGCCTGCTTTGTCATCAGCCTGCCGATGGTTTGGATGCCACCACCTTCTATGCACCTTGCACTGCTGATTTATTGGACTGAGTGCAAGGCAAGATGCACCGTCCTGTTTCCCGTGTCTGAGTCACATAAGGCTGCACACAGATCCTGGGATCCGCGGTAACCACCCACGGATACCGGATCCGGAACCGGATTTGCGGTTCCGAATCCAGGTTGTTGGATCCGTTTTGCATCTCCGGATCCTAAACGGATCCTTCGGGGGACCGGGGGTGGGGGATGGACCTCTTGTGGGGGACCCCACGAGAGGTCCTCCTCATGTATCTCATAGATCCAAGGAACTGGCACATTTGAACTCTAAAATTCAAATTTGGCGATTCGCCAGTGAACATGGACGTGGCCGGAGATATCTCCAAACCTGCAGTTGACAGGTTTGCCAGCGTCATAAAAGGCCAAACCTGTCTCGTGTCATCCACGCTGGAATGACATGTCTCATTTCTACTGGTGAGCTATCCAATGACTTTCACCAGACCTACCACATCCTTACGAAAAGAAATCGGCGACTGTAACCCTACCCTTCGATGCAAACGTGGACACCATCGTCTTAAATCTACGGCTGCATTCATGCATGCAGCTCAGTCCACATACATCACGGCCCGATGCTAGGCATTGGCGATGTTACATCGCCCGTGCCTAGCCTCAGGCAACATCATCCTTGGACAAAATTTAGCAGTAGTGTCGGTTGTTACTCCCCTCCACTAGTTTGTCTCCATCCCACGCCACTCTCAC
>SZWC01001802.1:86700-103511 GCA_023375785.1 Penium margaritaceum | reverse complement strand
AAAATGGGAAACACTTGGCTGTCACCGCGCACTGGATCGACAAGGGCTACAACGTGCACGCCATGGCCCTTGCCTTCCCAGCAATCAAGGGTGGCGCTACAGCCGAGAGCATCTTCTTGCTGCTGAAGATGTTCTTGCAACAGTGGTCATTGTGGGACAGGATTTTCTGCATTACCAAGGACAACGAGTCCACCAATGTCTCCAAGGTGGACAACTTCATGGTTCCCAGCAATGAGAGCTTCGACAAGGCTGGGCATATCCATTGCCTCGGCCATGTCATGAACCTGGCCATTGGTGACCTGTTGAAGCAGCCTCGAGTGATGCAGATCATCTAGCAGGTCCACGCCATTTTCATCTTTGTCGTGCAGATTCCAACCCACAAGGAGTCCTTGCAGGCGGCCCTTGAAGCAGCAGGGCTCCAGTAGAATTCTCTCCACCTGGACATGGAGACCCGGTGGAACAGTGCCTTTGACATGAGTGAGCGCGTCATTGCTGTGACGTCTGTGCTTGGAACGTGGCTGGACGGCTATGGCAGGGAAGACGCACACGTGAAGCCCACGTACAAGGACTGGGAGCTCTTTGCGCTGGTGAAGGTGATACTGAAGCCCTACAAGGGCTTCACGGAGGACATCTCCGGCTCCTCCTATCCCACCCTGTCGCTGGTCATCCCATTTTACTCTTCAAAGCTTGACAAGATGCAGGCCTGGATTGTGGAGGCTGTGGCTGCAGCGTGCAATAGCAAGATTTGTGGAGCTGCGGGCTGGCTGGACTTCAAGGAGCAGTTTCTCCTGGAGCTTAAGCCAGGCATGGCGGCTAGCGTTGCCAAGCTTGACAAATATTCCAAGCTGTGTACTGACCGCCACGTGCTGGCCACTGCCCTGGATCAGCGTTTCAGGCTTCGCTTCTACACCAAGGTGCATCCAAAGGTCGGCGTTGCATGACATGCTAAGCTCCAGGTGAAATTCGTGGAGCTGTTGAGGGGCTACAACGAGCGGGTGCAGCTGTGCCACGCTGCGGATGAGGCTGCAGCAGAGATTGGCGTGACCAACGTCATCACCTCAGCCATCAACAACGTTGGACGTCCTCGGGCAACAGAGCCAGCCAGTACAGCCGCCTCCAGCACGACAACAGTTGCTTCAGGTTTTTCAGAATACCTTCTTTTTCATTACATTTCAGCTTTGAAAAAGTCTTTTGAGTTGTATCCGTGCTGCAGCGGCAACGCCAGTGGCGGCAGGAATGCCTACAACGCAGCCACGCCAAAGCACCAGGATCCCAAGTGAGGGAGATGTTATGGAGGCTGTGCTGGAAGACGCGGGGGCCGCCATGTTTGCAGAAATAGAGGCCTCCACACAGGTGCAGACTGCTCCCTCCACTCTGCAGGTAGAGGTGGACAACTGGGCCAAGGATGGGAAGAAACCAAGAATTGCAAGATCCTGCATTACCTGCGCAAGTACAAGACAAAGCATCCTACTTTCCACCTCGCGGCCCTTGACCACCTTGCAGTCCCAGCGACGAGCACTCCATCAGAGCGTCTTTTCTCCCTTGGACGCCACATCATCACTGACTTCCTTCAGTTGCTCGTCAACCTCACAGTGGAGAACCTAATGCTCCTCAAGTCATGGATCAATGCTTCAGCTTTGCTGGATTTCCTGGTCTCACCGACTGGGGAGGTTGCCCCAGAATTAGAGGCCAAAAAACCTTGGGTCAATGAACATCGTCGTGCAGGTCCTGCTTTTGAGGAGTATGTTCCCGGAGAAGTAGAGGGTGAAGATGAGGGGGCAGATGATGGTGTAGAGGATGGTACATATGGGACTGCAGATGTGGTTGCAGATGGGGAGGAGGGTGAGGGAGCATGAGAGGGTGGGGAGGGGGGTGTGGGTGGTAAGACTAAGGCTTAACATTAGGGCTAACATGCATGTCACTGTTTTTTAACAATGGAAGACTCAGTGTGTGCTCCATTCCATGAGTGTATGCATCTAAAACTTTGGCTTAGGCTTACCAGTAGGGATGACATGTAACTCACTGTTTTTGACAATGTCTACACATGGTGATTTTTACATAATGCATGGCAGAGTAACAAGTGTTGAAAAAACCATATTCTACAAGGTGGATCTGCATCATGGAACCAAAGATCCAGATCTAGGATCCATGAATCCACGGATCCGCGGATATGAGGATCCATCATCTCGGTTCCGGATCCAGTCTGTGGATCCGTCCTACGTATCTGGATCCACCTCAGTATCCGCGGATAGGAACCATGTGCAGCCTTAGAGTCACACTCCCACGAGCCACATGCTCTCATTCATGATGGCGTAATGGGACCATTTCCAGTTGGATTTCTCAACGGTAGTCATTACGACCTTTGTTTCAGAGATGCCTACTCTGGTTTCCGCCGGATTTAGCCAATGCACTTGAAGAGTCTTGGCTCGTCCAAGGAAAGCGTGCCTGTCAACGCATGCTACATGTACTTTGCTCCGATCATGGTGGTGAGTTCAGATGCCCCAACCTTCTTTTTCTTATGTCGCTTGGTGTCTGCTTTGATTTGTCTACTCTATACATCCTACAACAAAATGGTGTCTCAGTTTGTTGAAACCTCACCGTGGCATATGGTGTATGCACCATGCTGGTTGAGTCTGGTCTTTATGAAGCCTTTGCTTGTGAGGCCATGAAGTACATGACATGGGTGTGGTACCAGGATCCTCATGGTCTGCTTACACACCATGTAACACCCTACTTGTGCTGTTTCAGTTGTCGCGCCGACTTACTTTGTGCTCGTATTTGGGGGATCGTTGCGTGTGTCTAGCTCCCTGAGGACCAACATGATGAGAAGCTCTCTCATCGCGGCCACATCTGTTCGATCCTTGGTATCTCTCCTCAGTACAAGACATGTCACATTTTGGATGCTGATTGTGATTGTGTCACTAAATCCTGTGATGCTATGTTTTTCGAATTCAAGTTTGGTTGCGACTTTCTTGACCAGGTCTCTTCTCTTGAACTTGCCTCTCACGTTGAGGGATGCTTGTGGGCCTAGATGGCTCGTGGACCTAGAGGGCTTGTGGAGAATATCTTCTCTCTGTCTATATCTCCCATATATGTTCCTCTCACCACCTGCGACTACTACTCGTGTAGCATTGGCTGATCCTCTACGGATAACCTTGGCTACAGAACCTGTCGCATCCTTGCCCTCATATGACCCTCCTCCCTTCATTCGGGCTCCACGTGGCCATCAGGCCTTTGCAGTCGCACTCCCATGCTGCTCCCACTTTCCATTGCCCTAACCCTTTGTGACCTACCAGTCCTTCTCTTCTAGTCCATGTGCTGGCTCCTCCTGACACTGGTCTAGATACATTTGGATTGTCTGCCGCTATTGTCCAGCTGAACTCTGCACTCGGCTATGATTGCGGATGAGTTCTATGCTGTTGCAGCTGCTGAGTCTGGTTGTTTTGCATGTTTTGCCTCTGTCACCACTGCAGTGAACTCTCAGGGTACCACGGAACTCCCGCCTGATCCGGACATAGTCTGCCAGGCGTCCTCCACTCCTGATTCAGGCCTCTAGGAGCAGGCTATGCACAAAAAGCTCGATTCCATCACAGAGCATGGTGTTCACGAGAAAGTGGATCTTCCTCCGGGTTGCAAGGTCATCGCTGTACGTTGGGTGTACAGGCGCAAGCGCAAGCCGGACGGTGGCAGTGAGAGCAACAAGACTCACTTGATGACAAAGGGATTCTCCCAAGCGTCTGGTATGGACTTTGATGTCACTTTTTCCACTGCGGAGAAGTACATCACTGCCAAGGCACTACAGAGTCAAGTGGCCCAGCACGACTAGGAATTGCATCAAATGGACTTCAACAAGGTATTCGTGCATGATTGCCTTGATGAGGAGATCCATGTAGCCCAGCCTCCTAGCTTGGACGATGGTACTGGCCACACCTTTGTAAGGCATTGTAGAGGTTAAAGAAGTTCTTGTGCTACTGGAACCTGAATACTTATGTCGTCCTTGAGCACGGTGGCTACCCTCGCAGTCCATTTGACCATGCTTTCTTCCTTAGTGACCCTGTGACACCCTTTGTGCCTTCATGGTCAATGTGGATGATCTGTTGAGCGCCTCACAGGATCCCTAGGCTTTCCAGGCTGTGAAGGACCTCCTCCAGTTTGAGTACAAGGCCCTGCCTACGTCTTCTTGGACATGGAGATTGAGAGTGATCGTCAGCGTCGCATGCTCACCGTACATGAGGCCAAATACGTCCGCACTGTGGCGGAGCGGTTTGCTAGCCTACTGGCTACAAACCCCATGCGTCTACGCATATGACGCCTGCTAGATAGAGGATTCTACAGACCATTGACCCTGTTTGGTTTGGGGTGCTGGAATACGTAACAACCTCTCTCCATGTCATCGGGTCTTTGATCTTCCTTGGTTCTACCAAGTGCTAATGTTGCGTTACCAGTCAACTTCTTGTCCCAGTTCTCCCAGTGATCAAATCGCCTCCAGCTTGAGGCGGCATTGCATGTTGTCCGCTAGGCTGTGTCCACACCCCATCTGGGATTCTGCTTTCATGTACAGCCCTCTGGCATTGTTTATGGATACGTAGACAGCGACTGGGCCCAGGATCCTGATGGATGAAACCTCGGGATACATCTTCCTCATCGGCGGCACCACGGTTTCTTAGAAGAGCAAAAAGTAAGGTTTTGTTGCATGCAGATCGAATGAGGCCAGGTATGTCGTTCTGGGTTTTGGACCTCGTAAGAACATTTGGTTGTGTCGTCTCATGCAGCTGCTTTGCCAGTTCATCCGCTAAATCACACTACAATGGGACAAAAAAATCACGTACCTTATTGCTGAGAATGATGGCATGAATCACACTCACACAGAGCACATCAACATCAAACATCACTATGTCCTTGCATGCATAGCGTGTGGTGATGTGCATCTGACTTTGTTGGCACCCGTCAGCAGCGTGCTGACTGCCACACCAATGCGCTATGCAATAGGAAGTTCAAAATGGCTGTGAATGCTATTGGTCTTCAGGCCCTCCGTGCTGATCCTGATTGATGTGTCTTTGTTTTCTTCCATTCTACCACCCCAATTGTTTCTCTTTCATATCTGTTTTATGGTTGTTGTGCCTCCTCGTGGTTGCTTGTGGCTCGTTGTCGCGTGCCTATAACCATACACGTTCCTGTAATCTGGCATCTACGGGTCATAGGGTCTATTGCTATATCTGTCTTGGTGACCTCTAGACTTGACGCCACTCACTTGCAGGCAGGCTACAGTGTTCAACAGCTCCTTTGATGGTCTAAGCTTCATCCTGCATATCCTCATGTATCCACAGGAGTTATCTTGGTCGCAAGATCCCGAGGGCCACTTTCTCGGCAACATTACTTCTGATCTTTGTTAGCTCGGTGGTGTACAGCTTTGTTTTATTCTGGCACTACCTCTTTTGTTTTGTCATTCGGCCACCCAAGTAACCCGTACTGTTGTGAGGATCCATCCAGTTGCCGATTGGGAGCTGGTATGTTTTTTATTTCATTTTCCCATAGGCCAGCCAGTGCACAGCTTACACGTACCCTGTCTGGAAAGAGGGTGGTGGACATACTTCTCCCCCTTGTCCATCATTTTGACTGAATTCTTACTGTTTCAAATAGATCTTTGTGTCTCTCCTCCGCTCTCAGCACCATTTGTCACATTGTATCCCTTGCAACCTATACTCTCACACAGTACGTTGCAAAAGGGAATTTCTCCATTCCCTCATACATTCAGTGTGCATCACGTGCGATATGGAGTCATGTTTACCGAATTCACCTAACTCTTGCTCCTAGTTCCTACTTTTCAAACTCTTGGTGTTCCCCAATTACCACAAGCTTTGATCCATGGCATGTGTCGTGTGAGGATCTCTCTATAATCTCACCTCCAATACTCCATGCTCGATGTGCTTGAGGGAATAACTATTTGCATTAGAGCAAGGGACCATCCCTCTAACACTCTCGATTGCTCCTAGATATTGGAACTCTCTTGGACCCCCATCACAGTCTTGCGGCTACTTCTTGCAGCTATAGCAACATCGACTGCAGCAACATTTGCCTCGTTGCCTACTGCCGCTGAATCATCCTCATGACGGCAGGGAAATAAACAACAGTGGCATCTCATTTCCACACATGACTCCCATATCCTAATCCTGGAGGATGCAGCTTCCCCTTGCAACCACAACAACATCGCTAGCCACATCATTTGCTGCGCTTCCTGTAGCCACCACACCACCCTTGTGACTGTAGCGTTATCAAAAGCAATGGTGTTTGACCAGTGCACATGGCTCGTAAGCCCTAATTTTGGGAATTCTACACTGTGATATCCACTCGTGTGCACAAAATCGGCAGCATTAGCGGCCTCTGACCACCGCATCTCGCTCTTTACAGAATTCTCCCGGTATCCTAATCTTAGGGTCACTGCACTGCCACCGCAACCCTTGGAATTATAGCAAGAGCAGCAGCAGCGACGTGTGGGCACCATCTCCATCTCTCTCTGGACTTCTCCGGATACCCTAATCTTGAGGTCAATACACTGTCACCATTACCCTTGGGACCACAGAGACATCAACATCACTTGCAACTTACCATTGCCTATGGCTCTCTTGAGACTTCTCCTGGTCCCAGGCTTGCTCGGGCTTGCTGCCTTTGCCACCTCTGAGATCACATCCAGATCAGCAGCAATGGAATCCCACTGCCACCTATAGCCCTCTTGAAACTTGCCTAGATCTCATGATCTGCCATTGCAAACCTCACCACTATCCTATGATTGGCTCGTGATTGCAAGGAGGGCTAGTCGTGGACAGCAGCACGAGGACGTACTAACACCCTATCTGAACCTGAAGCTGAATGCTGGGTGGGCCCATCCAAGAACGACGACGATGAATTCCTGAGGATACGCATGCTCTCAGCTGAGTACTGGTTTAACAAAATTTGCTATCGTGAGAAGGTGAGACATCGAGAGATTGAGTCTCTGCTGCACATTGTTAAGTGTCTTCCTGACTCTCTTCAAGGACTGTCACCTCTCACAGGTGGATGACAATCTCCAAGCGACCATTGCTCAAGAATTTGGCCACTGACTCAGGAAAGAGGTAACATTCAACATCACCCAGATCCGCAACTGAATACATCATGCACACATAGAAATTTGTCTTTGGAGTCGCCGGTCCCACATTCAAGCCTCTCAATTGCAATACACGGAGCTTGAGCTTGGGCTGGAGCGGTGAAATTAGCTGAGGACGCTGTATTCGTGGGTCATTGATCAACTTGAGGACAATTGCATCCCTTGGAACAACATGGCCACTGAAATTTTTGGTGATGACAAAAACATGGCTGAGTAATGTTCTCCAATGGCTGAAAATGTGATAAATACCGTAGAAGGCATGGATGCCGGTGTCGATGCACCAGTGAGGAGATTTGTGGAATGTAATGCAATGATGGATAAGCAACTAGAAAACGTTGATTGTGTAGAGAATGATGCAGGCTTGTTGCATTATCACGATGCTCAAGCTGGTGGTCCACTGTTTATTTTGGACCAAGCTGTACGTCTAGTGCAGGATGACATGTACATGCACATCTCATGGAAGCGCGAGTTCCTTGAAACAGTCTGTTGACTGCTCCATAATACTTTCACAAAAGGCAAACTTTGGGAGGAGGCTGTTTGTGGCGTCCTAGGGGTGGAGAGCCTGAACAAAGCAAGGGCATTACCCTCTTGTGAAGGAATAATTGGTACAGATTCAAACACCGCCAAAACCACTGCACACATTGACACCAAAGGTGTCAAAATGTTGTACCTCAACAAGCAGCGTCATATGTGGAAATCTGAGGTGGAGGGAGCGGAAGCAGAGGAGTCCGTGGTTACGAATGACCCTAGTTTGTGGTGAGAACATACTTTAATGTGCACAACAAGTCTTGGTATTCTAATGTATCAGCCATATCAATCCTCTGTAACATCAATTCACTCTCCCCCCCATCTCCAACCTCCACATTCCATAGTCCCTTCACATTGCTTGTGTGATGACATGCTGTGTTTGTTGCATATGCACATCTCCTGAGCAATTCCATTGTTGTGGTATCCGGGTAGTTGTGGCATGTTGTGCAAAGATTATTACTCCACCTGTGCCATACTCTCAAATGGTTGTAGAGTGTAGATGAGGTTGTGCATTGTGAAGCAATTGAGGATGATGTAGCACTTAAACAACACATTGTACGTCAATATTTCCCTCAAAACCTGGAACTATCCCTTCAACAAACCAAGTGCATGTTCCATCATTCTTTGTGCGGAGGCATGGCAGAGGTTGAGAAATTCCTCCACATCTTGGGGCTGCAATTGATCTGCTCAAAACAGAGCAGAAAATGAAAATGATAACCCCGATCCTGGTATGGTACAATCAAGCCAAGGCCATCTAGGAATCCTGAATCTGCTACTATGGACCAGCGGTGTGGAATGCACCATCCATTTTGTAGAGAATTCCTGAAAATTCACGAGTCATGGGCCACGCCCTCCCAACTAAGTGAAATAAAGGTGGATAGTAGATTTGTAGCACATGAAGCCAAAAAAAAATTGAGGGGCTGTACAGTTTTGGTCAAAGAAAACGAGGTGTCATTGTCCACAAACAGTAATGATTCCATGTTTTCAATTGAGTGCACCCACAAAATTACAGAACCATGCTAGGCATTCATGCTGCCCGATCCGTGGTGTTGATGGTTGCGTTTTCACCTATGACAAGAGAACCGCGGTTGTGGAATGCTGGCTGTTACATTCCCTCTATAAAACCTCTCAACGATCTCCTGCATGCTCAACCCAAAGACTGTAGAACCAAACCACATAAAGTGCTTCTCTTCAACTGTGAAGCACCACATGTCTCCAATTTCTTCAGCCGACTGGAAGCATCCCACAAGATCACGCCATGAGGCAATGGTACTGCATGCCATGTTGTAAGGCTACTGCAGGTAGCCTTGCTCAAGCTCAAAGAACCAGGTCAATCCATTGAGCCTACTGATAAACATGGGGCTGCGGTGAGGGTGAATCTACTCCAAATCATTACAAACCCATCTTCTTTACTATCGGATCTCATTGGAAGGCGAGATTATGTAAAAATCTGATAGTACGTTTGAGAGGCATGCCCTTGTTGGTGAAACACAAACATGCATACTAGAATCTAATTTAACCTTAAGTCAAAAGGATCTTTATTGAAATTCCAATCAGCGAGGATGGGCTTTGTAGTGATGTAACTAATGGGAAGAGATCTCCGTACAATTGCTTTCACCTAAAGATACATCACTATAGGTAAACCTAGAGACAAAGCATAGAAAACACTTGTGATGAATGCATTCATGAAAGAATCCTTATCTTGATTCAATGCACCAAGAATCACATTATTCCATGAAGGAACGGCCGAGATGTGATAACTTTTGTGAACCACAGCAATCAGCCGCTGGCAGCACCACTAGCTGTGGTAAAAGCCGCCCGAAGCTCCCTTTCTGGTGATAACACATCGGGGCACCGTTCCAAAGCACCCTTAGCTCTCAATGATCCCTGATTCATTGACTAACCGTACCCCAAGGCACTCTTCGGCCTTGTTGGGTCGTCCGAGGGTTGAGCCCTGGTCCTTGGGGATGAATTCTCGTCACCTGTTTTTCCCGCTGCCGTTCCAACCTTTGCCCGGGCGTAACTTCCTCAATTCTTGATGGATTGACTCCGTTCTTGGGTTGATCTTTTATAGTTTCTCCTGTAAATTCTAGTTCTATAGTCAGATTCCCAGTCAAGGAAGCCTTCAACCGTAATCGGTGCCGTTGGCATTATCCAGATTACATGTAACAGCGTCAAGGGAATAATAGGATCATATCCTAGTTGTTTATATTCCCTGGCAGGAAAGTGGCCACATACTCCAGCACTGGCGCAAGCAGTGACATGCTGTGGTCAGGATTCCATGAATCTGGGACAGCTTCACGCCGGTCCTATCTGTACCAAAACTTGTACCATCCGCATCGGTTTTGGCTGCGGTCCTTGCCAAAGCACAAGGCACACAGAATGACGAGATGGGTGCGCCATACAGAGGTGCAACTGCCCATGCGTCCTGTGCACCCATGCAAGGTGCAGTTGGCATACAGGTAGTATCAGGACTCGACGCTGCAGAAAAATCGGCAGCAAATGCATTGTGCCAAGTTACAGGAAGTTTTGGGAGAGCTCCAACCATTGCTGCAGTGAAAAAGTAGACGTGCCAAGTTTTTTTAAAACAGGGGGTGCGTTGGCCATTTTTTTGAAAGTATGGTAGAACAATGGGCTACTACATTTTTTGTGCAAGGAGTACATACCTTGCACGACATTGTATGCACACTGAGCTTGATCAGAGGGAGACAAAGTGTACAGTACTATCGGCTACCACCTCCGTGTTTGCCAAATTCTCCAAAGGCTGTAGCACGCATCGGCTGCCGAAAAGTGCCGTGACCATGCAGTCCAATGGAAATGGCGATTGATGTGGATAAGGTTCCAGTCGCAAATGAGGAAGGTAGCCGACATAGAGAGGGTAGGTCCTGAGTCGTGGGGCCATTCTGGGTGCTTACATGAGACTTCCCAGGATCCATGGTGACAAGTGATGGACTCTGGAAGCCAGGGGCCTGCGACTAGGCTGGGCAAAGTGGCGGACAACTGCAGAGGCTGGAAATGTGAAACAAAGTACGCCAAGTCTGAGACTTAGCTCAAGCCTCTGTCTTCAACTCAACAAAACAAACGATCTGCTTGAACATTCCAAATTCAAACCTTTATGCTGGAAAAAAGAAGTCCCAATAATCTAGCCGTCTGTTTTCAAATAATCGTATTTCAAAATAGCCTTTATTGGGCTACCACACAAATCTGTGGCAGACTGCATAGCCGCCAATCTGTGGTTGTGCAGAAACTGGAGCGCGCTGCATAACTCCATGATTTTGTGGAAACCAATCACAATTTCCTCCGAAGGATGAGCTGCATGTCTGCCGCCTCCAATGAAAATGTTGTGGCTGCCAGGTTTCTAGCGAGACCACTTTCGCGTCGTAATACATTTGTAAAGCACATATTGCATGCGTGTTCACTCAAGGTTTTATGAGCGTTGAACCTTCACAAAGATTTTTTTCTCGCATACAAATTCTATGCCGCACCACCCCAGACAAGTCTGGATCAGGCCCGTATCACGCAGATGGCTCACCTCATAAAATTACCATTGACATGTCAATTTGTGTTGGTTTTTGTGGGTGAAATTGTCCTTTTTTCCAAGTCCAAGGATACAGGGTTCATAAAGTACAATGCGTTAAGGAAAGTGTTTGTTTCTCTGTTACGAGAGGGTAGGGGATTATGAAATTCAAAGTGTATTCTTAGTGTTGCTCAAATAAAATCTGTTTTGTTTTTACATTTTTGTATACGGCAATTCTTCTACAATGTGGGGATACCGTCTATGATTAGAAGAAGTTTTAGTTTCACAATCACGACGATGAAAAGTTGGGTACACCAAAATGACACCATCAAAACCATGATTGATGATGCTGGTTTGACAAATGGACTTTTAGGGATCAAGTTTGGTTCTTAAGAATGCTTTGATCCACCTTTGTCATGATGATGTGATATCTACAAGTAGATGCTCTCCTTTTTCTTAATCATTGATTAGATGAGTCACCTTTTGTCAAGGCATGACACTTCGAAGCTAATTTAAAATTCAAAGTGCGATTTGGTGAAGAGTGAACTGGTTTTTTCTTCATTCATGAAGTTCAATGAAATTGAACTGTAAAGCTACATTGTAATTTTTAGCGTTGTTGATGTACCTTGAGGTGAAAAGAGATGTTTGAAATATGTTCTTATTATATGTATGAATATGAAGACCATGTTAGCTAGTTTAGAATTTAATAAGATTTCCCTGGATTTGAACTAGTTTTCATTCCATCATGCATGCTTTTGTTCTCCATCGAAGACATGCATCTCAATACATACTACCAGATTTGAACAGTGGGATGAGATATAAAAAATAATGGCTTTCAATTTCTGTTGGAGTAGACGCGCACTGATCAAAGCCCCATCTCATCCAGGATCTGTTCAGAAGGGTCAGGTTCAACTTCTAGCTTGTGTGCTGAGCTAGCTCCGAATCGTCACTCTGTTAAAGAACAAAATCTTCAGACCTTGAGCAGTGCTCAACTCCCGACAGTTGAGATTTTGAACTGCACCGCTCTCGCGTCGCCCTCGTACGCTCTTCCGCACAGGGACTGACGAGCGTAGGGGCCCAAACGTCCGCCGCTCACCTGTGATCTCTCAGCAGATTTTAGAGTTGTCTCATCATTTTCCCTCAAGAGACTGAAACGCGAATGCGAGCAGTAGCTGCATGCTTTTTGCCGCGTCCTTCAGTACAAAATACGAAAATAGACGTCATGACGTCACATGCCTGCGTCTGACAAAGACCAAGGCCTTCAGGTAGCTCGTCAGGATGATGTCAGCATGGATTACTTGAGGTAATCTTCCTCACAGAAGACGTTGCGCCTCTCACATTTTAAGATTGTCTTAGAAAAACTGATCAAGTGCCACTTTCTGATCCATCGCGAGCCACTCTGCATCTGTTTGCATCCCGAACCTACTTGGATTGGGAAAACAAGAGGTTTGAGAGTCACACATGATGAACCTCCAGTTTCAGTTTTGACGGTACGCAACTGACACCCATCGTATCAGGATGCGGGGGCGTCCAATGATGGCGGAGAGGGGGCCCGCTAGGAAAGAGAAAACTACTCACACCTTCATGCCTGTACCTCAGGCCGTGCATTTCGGGACTTGAATTTGGCACCTAAATCTAGCTAGCTGGAGGTTTGTGATGCAAACCAGGCCCAAAGGTAGCTGTCCTCATAGTGGAGGATGGATGAGCAGCAGGATGTTTTCATCACCCAAAATTCGTCGGACCGAAGAGCGAGATTTTGGGGCGCCAGGCACATAGGCCGTGCGGGGCCTCCCGGGACTGGTGGCACCATGAGCAGCTGCGACATCGGCGGACCCTCCGCTGGCACGGCAGCACAGACGCGTCATCAGCAGCAGAGCGAAATCTTGTTACCTGCCGTTCCCTGCTGACCCAGCAGCGGCGTCCTTTCCGACATCGACGGCAAGCGGAGTGGTGCGGCGGCGTCCATAGCGTGCTGCCTCAGTCCAGTAGATTCAGTAAGATCCTTCCACTTTCAGTCCGTAGCAAAAGAGGTCCGCTACGAGTCACACGGCCCTACTACCACCAGATTTCAACACTAAGGCTCCTCTCGTCGTTGGAATCACCAGCAGCGGACGGAAGTATCCACGAAGCTACACTCTCGCATCTCAGACAAACTTCAACAGGTTTTCTGTCAAGATGAAGGGCCCACTGCCCTGCAGCGTGATCCACGAGTGGGCACAAGCACGGTGGACCAAGCTGACTGACCAAGAGAGACAGGTGAGAATTGTCACCTGTCACACTTTCTTTGTCGTTTTTGGTATCTAAGTGCACACCACTGTAGGCATGTCGGTAGCGGCTGCGACGTCATGAGGCTCATGAACGATGTCCAGCGGCACACTCTCTCACACACACTCACTCGGCAGCTGTGCTGCTGCTGGAAAGTTTCCGTTCGAAAAATAGCATGGAACGATGTCATTCTTGAATGTTTTCTTTCAGCCGCAACCATACATGCTCGTCCTATGTGTGTCCAGTTTTGTCACTGACATTTTGGCATCAAGTCCAGTACTCTGCTACACAGACTGGTGTCTTCCGCTGCAGAATTCCAACGAGCCTGAATTCCTTTCCCTTCAATCTGCTCAAACGAACCTGCGTCTGTGTTCTGTTATTCTTTGTTTTGCAGGTTGTGAACGACGTTCTCACAAAGGGAAGGAAGGTGGAGTTTGGTCGCAGACAGTGCCGCCTTGTCACCATCACTATGGCGTACGAGCATGTGCTGGCCTACCACAAGTTCAAGGAGATGAGGGAGGGTGTGGAGGAGAGAGAGGAGAGTCTTTTGTTTCAAGGGTTTGAGGAGGCGGAGAAGATGTACACTGAAGGTGACTACATCTATGTGTGCAAGGGGATGGGCGCAGACTACAAAGAGCCAGAGGAACGTTTTCTCCATGCGTTGGAGGAGGCTGGGGAGCTGTACACCAAGGATGATTTCCTCTACATGTGGGGAGAAGTCAATACGGTCGCACACTATGGAAACGGCGAAGGCGAAGACGAAGACGTGGAGGAAGTGGAGTTGGGTATTGATGTGGACTTGTACTCAGAGATAGCAGTGTATGGAGCCACAAGCAGGAGAAACAGCAGCAGTGGAGACATTCGGGAAGGATTCAATAGCAGCTTGCAGAGGGAGCTTTGCGAAAACTTGCTCGACGCGTTGGAGGAGGCGGGCGCGTTGTACGAGGAGGAGGACTTCATCTACATGTGTGGCGCAAACGGTTTTGCCTCTCAAGGCAGCAACGATGGCAGCAACAAAGAGCAGGAAGTGGTGGAGAGCGATGAGCAAGATTTGTACTCTGATGTGGCCGTTTATGGAGCCACAAGCAGGAGAAGCAGCAGCGGTGAAGACTTCCATGTTGGAAGTGGTGGCAGCATGCAATTTCGGGTTGACGATCATTTCCTCCATGCTCTGGAGGAAGACGCGGAGTTGTACACTGAAGAAGACTACCTCTATGTGTGGGACACAAACACTTTGCCCGCACAAGACAGCAATGACGATGACGAAGAAGTGGAGGAAGTGGCAGTGGGCGACGAGGTGGATTTGCTTTCTGACATAGCTGTGTATGGAGAAACGAGCAGGAGAAGCAGTAGTGGCGAAGCTGTTCAAGTTGAAAGCCATGGCAACGTGCAGCAGGGCTGCACCTTGGCGGCCCTTTGCGATCTGGTTGACCAGCTGATTGAGGTGAACTTTGACCGCGTCAATCTTGCAGATGGAGATTACATCTACAGTTGGGGTACACAGGTTAAAGTAGACAGGCTGGATGGTGTCAAGGAGAGTGTGGTACTGGAGGATGTGACTGATTTTAGGCCTCGTAGGGATAGTGTGTCCTCCAGGCACTGCTGACCTTGTACGTGGATGTCTGTCTGTTTAGTTTTCTTGCACATTCATGTTATTCTAATGAGTGTTCCAAACCTGTCCTAATCTTCTTCCACCCCCTCATTTTTCACGAATCCAAACTAAATCAGTCACACCATAAAAATAAAGTTAAAGTGGTAGTCGCAAACACAGTGTCAGCATCAGTCACAGTCTCATTTGTAGTTGCTGCCTTTGCCCAACCCACACTTGGTGTTGTCAATATGCTCACCTTCGCTATTGCCTCTGTCGTTTTGGCTGTCATTTCCATCGCTATTGTCGTTGCTATCAAACGGCAAACGGATTTTTTCCCGAGTTTCCCTGTAGATTGCGTCAACGTTAAGCCTTAACACGTTCCGAGTACAGCATTTCGTGTGCCTAATCATCTGTCTGAACACAAGAGGCTCGTGCTCAATTCCCATTCAAATCCTGGAATATTTTCCCGAGCCGCAGTCTCGCTTGCCATTCCTTAGTTGTTGCTATTGCCGTAAGCGTGGCCTCTACCATTTCAACTGCAGTCGCTCCCTGAAGCACAAGCACACTGCTGCAGCTATCCTCCTCCCAGCTACGGCTGCAAAACTAATCGTAGCCCTTTCAAATGTCACCAAGAAGGAAAATTGGATGCTTTTCTCTCATAGTTACTGTCGCATTCATGAGCCTGGTCCTGGTTTTTCTGTTGCAGTGTTTCCATTCAGTTCTTTGCATCCCCAGTTAAAACTGAAAGAGTTCTTGCCGTCGCATTTTTGGAGAGGAAAATTTTGATGCTGCAGCTTTTGTAACCTCCGCCGTGAATTTTGTTGCAGTCTGAAAATCTTTCCATCTTCGCAGTCGTAGATGCCTTGGTTACAATGGCAGCTGGTCGCAATGTGTTTGAAGTTGCAGTTATTGCTTTCTTCACGGTTGCAAGTCTTGCATTGGCATATTTCGTGATACCAGTTGTTACATCAATGGTTTTCTGCAATTGCCATAGTGCATTCCTCATTGTACATTCCACATCAGCAAGAACAGTTTCTGCAGCTTCATTCTACACAACGGTAAGATTGTCCTTTCTTTATTTTTTACCAAATAAAATTGTCTGTTGCTGAACAGAACCAACAGCCACCTTGGCACAGCACGGTGGGAGAAACAATCAGCAAGATCAGTCCACCTCAACCTCGGAGGCAGAGTAGCATAGTAAGAGTGGCCAATGGGCACATGCCAAAATGGAGAGAGAGATTGTCGCATTTGATGAGCAAGCCATGCCGCATCATGTAAACCATGCTCTTTCCCAGAAGCAGGTAGAACAACACATTGAGCACGGATTCCAGCAATAGAAGTACACTAAGCCAGCGCCGCTACAATATGTGCTCCCACACATCACTCTCTGTGCCCCCTGAGATGATGTGTCCGGGCCAGACACATGCCCCCCAAGCGCAAGAAGGCCCAACACTACTTTCTCAACCCTCTCATGGTCTTGAAAGGCCTCAAAAGCCGCGAGGTATGGTTAATCAAGGTCATTTTGTACACCATCATATGGGTGTATAGTTCAGTATGATGATGTATGAAGGCTACATGAAGTTTCTTCCATGGAGTGTTCCTATACTGTGAGTGTTCCTATACCGTGAGTGTGTGGGGGGAGTGTATGTGGAGATGGGTGCTACATGTACATAGGTATATTGTTTTCCTCTCCAAATGTTCAAGTTAACGTTGGGAGGAGGGAGTTCTATGTGGTGAGTGTATGTGGGGAGTGTATGGAGAGATGGGTG
>SZWC01001802.1:64547-84467 GCA_023375785.1 Penium margaritaceum | reverse complement strand
ACCAGATACACTCTCAGCTACACTCCCGTAATACAGTTGTCCACTTGGGAGAGGGAGTGGGGTCCTTGTATCCAGATCCCCCCCCTAGCAGTTGGAAGTGTATTGTGATGGTGTATTAGAGAGTGTATATGGGGGATCCTTATCTTTCAAAGTAGTGTATTGGAAAGGAGGTGCGGACCTCCCATTGCACAAGTCTTAGAAAACTTGTTTCTCCTAGTACACTCCCCTATACAGTTCCCCATTACACTAGGGGGTTTTGTGAAGGAGAGGAAGGGGGAGGGTCCAGTTGGGGTCCCGTTGTAGCGGGTTCGAAGTACACTGAACTGTTTGTGTATAGCCATATAGCTTGTTACGTGGACAAAGCGAGAGATGCTGGATGCTTGAAATCGACGCCTTAGGAGTACTTATCGTAGATGTACACAATTCTGTTTTTTTCTCCCTCTACCAGATTCACTCCCCGCTATAGTCCCTCAATACACTTGTCCACTTCGGGGGGAGGGGGGGGGGGGGTATCCTCATATCTGGATTCCCCTCCCCTCCAAGCAGTTGAAAGTGTATTGGGGTGGTGTATTGGAGAGAGTGACTGAGGAGCCTTCTTCTTCAAACTAGTGTAATCAGAGGGAGGTGCGGACCTGCCGTTACAGAAGTCTGAAACAACTTCCTCACCACAATACACTCCCCGATACAGTTCTCCAATACATTAGGGGGTTTTTGGGGGAGGGGGGGGAGGAGGGGGATAGGGGAAGGCGTCTTCGAGCAATTTGTGACCATAACCCTATCTGGATATCGCCAAAGTCGTTGTATGGACGTTTATTGAAGGAAACAAGGTGTGTAGGATCATGCGGTCTATGTAGCAGGAATATGATAAACAAAACAACCAATGCATTATTTAAGGGACATATGTAGGCTTTGTAACAAAAAATACAATGCATGAAAGTTCTGTTCGAACCACAATAACACAATCCAGAACCATGGACAGAAAATTTTGATGTAAAACTTTTCAGGTCACTTCTGCTAAAGACCTTGTTTTCAAAGTAGTGAAAATCTTGATGTGAACTGCTGGAAAGTGAATTGAAACAGGATGTACTATACACAGGTATAACTGTGTATCAAAAAGAGATGATTAACCATAACCCTCTGTCACAGCCAATTCTAGCCTGAACATGCCCTCCTCGTCCTACATCTTCAACTCCCTTTTAAGAAACTGCTAGGAAGACTCCTAGCCTTGTTGCTGCTGATGTGGCGACATAGTCTAGTCACCTGGTGCACTGGCAAGCAAGCAGGTGCAAGAAACAGCAAGAGTTGGGCTAGGGCGACGCACAAAGTATCATAAGCTCCAATAGCTTAGTAATGCAGAGACAAATGACAACTGACAAGCACACGACATAAATACCTGCCGCGGCGCAAGGCGGGTGACGCACGCGACGGTGTCAGTTTCTGGTCAAATGGCCGAAAACCACTGTTTGGTCATAACTATGTATACGCATCCAAAGGAAACACCTTCTCAACCTAGAGATGCAAAATCTTGAACCAAACGCAATGACTGGTCACACGCAAAGGTCCAGCATCGATTAGCGGATGAACAATGTAAAACATGCAAATTGAGCTCAAGATCCAGTCCACTGAGAAAACTATAGCGACTGCAAAAAAACCGCAAAGCACCCAAGCAAGCACCCAAGATGCCATGGCAGCTCTCTGGCACCTGCGCCTTGGTAGTGCCACCACTTTTCAGTGCTCGACCGCCAACTGGGTCTGCATTAAGGATCTGCACGATCATGGACGTGACCGAATGGATCCAGCAAGCTGTACAAACAGACGGGGACGACTCACATCACAACACTACCCCATGACCGATGGTACGCATGTCCATACACGTGCAGTATTGATATAGGTGCGCAAGGAGATTTTCAATAGTCCGTTCTCACACATCCCACTCACAGCCATTCTAAGGAAAGGGGCAAAGCCCGTCAGGAACGAATTGCCACTGTAAACTTTTCACGCGCGAGTGTCTTGGTCAGGAAGTCCGCCCGTTGTATGTCTGCGCCATCCCAGATGATGGAGATCACTTGTCGCTCCACAAGATCATGCATAAAGTGACACTTCGTCTGTGCATGAAACATACCATAATTCTCTTCAATGGCAAGAGCACTCTGGTTTTCATAGCATAGAATGACGTAAAGCACTGATTGACGCAACTCACAAAACAGATGTTGTAGTCACACCGCCTCAGTAGTCGCAGCCCCCAGCGCAACATAATCAGCCTCTGATGTGCTACGTGCAATACGATCATCCTTGCCACTACGCCACGACACAGCAGTGCCACCCAACAGGAACACATAGGCCCTGCGACTGTGCCCATGAGGGTTCAATGCCAAATCACTTTCTATGTAGCCATCGACTACCATTGAGAACTACCGTCGAAAGCAGAGTCCAAGGTATAGAGTGGAGACCACATATCCACCACTTGCACAGCCACGTGAAGGACTCTCGCCCGAGGACAATGTGAAAGCAGTGCAAGGAGGTTGAAGGTGAAGGAAATGTCAGGTCGTGTGGTAGTGGCCAAGTACATCAAAGAGCCAATCATGTGCAAGTACAGGGTCATGCCCACCATCTCCCCCTCATTTGCTGGATCATCCATCGTAAGAGCATCCTGCCTGTCAGATATTATGTGGGTCGAGGCTGTGGTAATTACACCAAGGAGGACAGCAAACCATGTCAGAAGAATGGAATGAGCGGAAGGAGTAATGAAAGAATCAGGTAGAAGCAATGGGACTTGCAGAAGCTTGGAAGAATGATAACAGAAGTGAAGAGTTGTGAGGAAGTACAGGCAGTTAGAGGCGGACCCATGTGGGAGAGTTCCGGAGCTCAGATAGAGAGATGAAATAGACGGGAGTATAGTGAGAGAATGCAGGAGGTGAGAGTGCAGAGTTGATGTGTTGAGAGGAGTTGTGCTGAGGAGTGGGAGCGACGAAGCAAAGGGATGTGATGTCAAGGAAAAAGATTGGAGGGTGAAGAAGGAATGGGCGGGAAGCGGGGAGAGCAGAGACACGGCGGCGAAGCCGTGGAACCAAAGGCGAACAAGGTGGAAATACTGTTCTGGGTTAAGATTGGAAGGAATGAACATCCTCTGTATGTACAAACAGAATAATACGAAGAGGTGACAACGGTTTTTTTCCGCTAGTTGGACGCAGGTGACACATGTCACTTCATTAGGGGATGAATTTTCTTTAAGGTAAACGGTCATTGAACTGACATACCGTTGGTCATTGAACTGACATACCGTTGGTCATTGAACTGACATACCGTTGGTCATTGAACTGACATACCGTTGGTCATTGAACTGACATACCGTTGGTCATTGAACTGACATACCGTTGGTCAAGTTGGTCTAATGATAGGCACGAAGCGTTATTGAGGGCTCAGGATAATCGGAGAGGTGATCCTCATTTCTTTTAGATTTACATCCTTGACCACCCCCTTGAAGCTGAAAAAAAAGAAAGATTTTACCTTTGCGAATGTTTTATTCTTTCTTCCTCAGTTGGGGTTCTGACTCCACAGGCAAGGAGAAGGTTGTACCACATGGCGCTCAGATCTTGTGTGTGCTCCCTCTGTAATTCATGTGACCTTTCATGCATCAATGTCTTGAGTTCTGCACACAATTGTTTATTTACGTCTGCATAACTGCGGTTTCTTTCTGCATTGGTAATAGTAGGACCAATGTAGAGAGTTGGACCGAGAAGAGCATCTGTTACACCAAAGCAATGGAGAAAGTCTGGGAAGAGAAATTCATGGATCTCAACAACCCAGTCGTCCACAGTCTCTGGCTCCTCTTTGACTGTGAAGGCTTACATGACATTGACTTTTCCTTGAAGAGGAGGAAGACTGGTCTTGCTGTCAAAGATGGTGATGATCCAATTCTTCCACCATGCCAGAGAAGGTGACCTGTGCGTGCCTCCTGAAAAAGATGATGATAGGAGGGATGTAGAAATGGTGGAAGACATGCGCAAACATTTCTGAGAATCTGATGGTATAGGGTTGGATGTGGCTCGAGTTGTGCCAATGAGTCGGCGCGATATTCTATCTCCATGTTCCAATCTCTGTCTTGGAGGAGAACGGCTTTAGCCCATGTTGCAGTATTTTCTCCGTACTCAGCCAGGACAGAAATTTTGCTGACCCTGCTAAGCCATAGGAGGAGGACACAAAGGAGATGGTGATGATGATGATGATGAAGCTGGCAATTTCTTCACAGAATGGAGGAAAGGCAGTGAAGAGGAAGGGGAGAGTCAATGTGTGAGCAATCTGTTGTGGGTATGGGTGCAGGCCGACACAATCCTGGCAGCTGACTCGTGTAGGTAATTGTCCTGGCCACATGTGTGGATGATGAAGGAACACAGAGGAGGAGGATGAAACATGGGTGCAAGGACGAGTCGCATGCGCTGAGGAAGAAGGTCGTCGTGGGCACAGGTCATCGCGAGATTGGCGGTTCGACCGGGAGAATCCTTGTACCGAGCGGATGATGAGGATGGATGATTGCAGAGGAGAGATGATGAGCTGGGTGCAGGGACAAAACCTCGTGCACTGCCTGAAAGAGGGATGGAGGTGCGGCAAGGGGAACACAAGGGTCAACGCACCGAGAGAAACCTGCTGGCGGCGTGGATGCAGGCTGCTGCAAGTTGGCAGCTGGCACGTGCAGATCCTTGTGCTGGCTTGCACATGCTGATAATGGGGAGGAAGATGGCTGATGCAGATATCTGTGCACAGGGGAAACCTGTGTGCGCTGATGAGGAATTGGCGTGGGTACAGGTCGCCACAAGATTGGCGGTTGGACCGGGTGGATCCTTGCCGAGTGGATAATTGATGAAAGCCGAGTGGATAATTGATGAAAGCGGCTGATTTACAGTGCCGAGTGGATAATTGATGAAAGCGGCTGATTTACAGAAGATTGAGAAAATGGGCACAAGGGAAAAACCTTGTGCGTTGCAGAATCCTGATTGATGATGATGAAGAAGATGATGAAGAAATTGACGGTGCTGATAAGGAATTTGATGAAGAACAATGATGAAGTAGATGAGGCTGATGAAGAATAAGGCGGCCGCGGATGAAGGTTATGAGGGAGTTGATTTTGATGAGAAGGGAAGCGGCAGATGTAGAGGAGGAGAAGGTAGCTGTGGAAGACAAGAGGGTTGATGCTGATGCGGAAGAGGAGCGAATAATGCCAAGTGCCAGAGAGTTCCTTCGTTGTCAGGAGGGTGACGGCTTGTTCCCCATTTTTTTTGAGACCGACAAGCCGGAGGACTAGTGGTGTCTTATGTCCTGATCCCAAAAGAATCCATTCTGCTGCAAAGGCAATCCGAGAGAAGCAGTGATGCTTGCTGAAGTCAAGACAGTGATGGAGTGTTCCCCAGTTGGCTCGAAACCGATGAGCAGGAGGATTGGTGGTGTCCAATGTCCTAGTTTCAGGTGGCGTTCTCTTGCTATTGCGAAGGAGGAGGGGAGGTGCAAGAAGGCGGCTTAAGGGGCTGATGAGAGGCAATGAGGATGAGGTCAATGGAGGATGATGATGATTCAGGTGTGGCGAATGAAGTAGGAGTGAAAAACTGTGGCAGATGAAGGAGGATAGAGCAAGGAAGGCGTTGCGGGAGCGCAAGTGGCGGTAAAGGGATGACCGTGCCACGCGGCCACTGAAATCGTTAGAAGTAGCAATGAAGGGAGAATATAGGAAAAATGTATTGGCACTAGTGGGTGTGGAAGCACCCTCAAGGATGCCTAGCTCTCTCTCATGCACGCTACCAATGTTTGGGGCAGCCAATGGACACCTTTGGTGAAGAGTGTGGAGCACAAGGATCACGGATGTAAGTGGGCAGAACACGTCGCATTCAGTAGAACTGAATCGAAACACGTTTTTGTTTCTTTGCATTGTGAGATTGAATCAGATCCTTATAGCATGTGAACTAAGCTCTCCAACATATCCAAGCACGCCCAAATCGGAACAGTAGAGCCCCTGCTATGGCCGTCGAAGTAACCCTTGGTGGAGCCGCCCATCTTGCCTTGCATGCTAAGCAACGGGAGGCACTTTGACGATGACCCGTCGGAGCGCCTTTCCTCGCCCAAAGGTCAAGGAGAAGTTCACCCTGGTCAAGGAGAATCCTCTGGTTGCTTCCTTTATGGCCCTGGTGCATTTGGGGCTCGTTGGAGACGAACTCGGATCACTGGCGGTGGATTATCCCACGACCCATGGCGGGTACCAGATTCCACCCGCCCAACACCCGAACTTCGGGCTAGGCTAACTTTCTGAATACTCACTCGAATTGAACAGTTCAAGGCTCAATCCTGAATGGAAAAATCCAAGGCATCCAAATCTAATCTCATATCAGGTGTTTGACCACTCCTCTGTGGTCGAACCAAGGAGTACGATCAACAGCACTCATGGCAAGGGGCACACTGTGTCAACAAAATGTCAAAAAAATGTCAAAAAAATCTGCAGAGAAAAAGCAGTTTAGCAGAGGACAGTGCAGGCAAATAAAGGAAAGGAGGAGGAGCAGCAGGAAGATTTGATGAAGGAGGCGGCAGAGCGCGGTTCAAAAGATGCTTCCAGTTTGTTGACGGTGAGGGAGCGTGAGACGTTTTCCAGTGGCGTGTAATTGGACGCAGGACTTGGTCATGGCAATGCAAGCCGCGAAGGCTTGAGGAGCTGACAAAGCGATGCTACTAACGTGAGGTACAAGTGGAGCTGAGGAGACCCAGGCAAGCAGTTGCATTGAGAATGAGAGAGCGCGTGTCACAACGTGCAGATGAATGGACACAGGGAAACCGGTTGCTCTTTGATTAACCATGTAGTGGATAAGGAGAAATGGAGTGCGCAGGGACAATGGGGAACTGACGACAGGTGGTAGCGGAGGAAGAGCTGACAGGAGGAGGCAGTGATGAGGGCAGCAACACTATGATATGGTCAGGGAACACCAAGAGATGTTTTCTGAAGTTCTGATACCATGTCAGAAGAATGAAACGAGTGGAACGAGTAATGGCAGCTGCAACGCTGCTTGCACGCGACTGTTACTTACACTCTCCTGCCGGGAGAGTTACCGCTGATCAGCCGCTGCTGCCACATTGGTGGTACTGCTTGTGCTGCTTGTGCCGCCCATATGGCGGCTCCAACAGAACCCGGTGGATTCCCACAAACCACTAAACCTAAAAGTCAGGTAGAAACCATCTTGATGCTGTTGCAGACATGTTCACTGCTCCTGAACAATTCTGTCTGCGTGGCACCACGTGGCACACCTCCGCTGCGTTTCAGACCTGTTCTGCTGCTTTGTTGCTCACACAGACCCTGTGCTCTGATACCATGCTAAAATGCGTCTAGGGCATGCAGGCCCATGCTGAATGAGACATGAGCTCTGGTGGTGAGCGAAAGAAATGCAGCGCCAACATTTGGCTAAGTCTAGAACGAATGAATAAAGAATCAAGGAGAGAATGCAATGAGCCCTGCTAAGGGCTTATGTACTGGGGACTGGCGGCTAGCCCACCATGCCCCGTCATCCTGTCGCACCAAAAGGCACGAACAGGGAATATGCATGTCATAGAGCATGAAAATAACAATGGAGGTCTCCCGAGGCACCGGAAATCGTCAACCGGGTGCCCGTGTCTCAACCGACAGGAACACATGCGATGTACCCCAAACGCATCAAAACTCTACTGTGATACACTAGCATCACCCACTATCTAGGCGAGACAAGTTTAGGCCTCATGAGACGCCGGAACATGTAACCGGGCGTCCGGGTCTCAACCACATGCAAACTACACACGTCTGATGAGGGGCCCACAAGACTAGACTAACAAGTGCTGTGTCTCCCGAGGTACCGTGTACAAACCACCTGGTACCCGCGTCTCGACCATGAAAGAGTGCATCACCTGTCAGAGACTATGCGGTAAACTTCTATGGGGTCTCTCGGTGCACTAGCACAAACCACCAAGTTCCCGGGTCTCGACCACCGAGAAAACTCTACTAAACATGTATGGGTAAACTGAGCTGCTCGAATGCACCATACATGTCACAGAAGGAGTAATGCAGCCACTGGAGAACTATCAGCTCTAAGTAGGAGGCTCTCCCTAAACAAAGCTACATGATAGCTCGAAAGCCCATACACCAACATGTGCGACACCCGTCGTGCGCCGCGGCGGGTATTTATGATGTGGACCTGTCATTTGTTATTTCTCTCTGCAAATGCTATTGAGGCATTCTCCACTTTGACTTGTGTCTCCTAGCCATACTCTTGCCGTTGTGTGTACGACCTGTGACTGTCGTCACAATGACCAGGCACTGACGCCTAGTCAGCGGTTGTGTTGCTAGGAAGCTTCCACGCATCTTCTGAGGTAGAAGTTGTAAGGAAAATTCTACCTCAGTTGAGAATTTGGTACACTTGAGCAGTTTATAATCTGCGGTCTGCGTATTTTCAGTGACAAGTGTCGAAATGATCGAATACATATAGACAAGTGTCGAGTTACAAATGAGGCATAGTCGGGTTCGTCGAGTGGATTGTCGCGCGGCGTATGTTGAAATGCGTCGTGAGTGGTCGCATCAAGAAGCTTTACTAAGGAATCGAGGGGCTTCCAAAATCGACGGTGATCATGCGAGGTGCATCTTTATAAATGTTGGTATTCCTCGATGCGTCCAGAAGTCGACCAAAAACTATTCACTTCTCTCGTTGATTCTTCAAAGTGCTTGAAGTTGTTAGAAACTACGAGAAGGTTCGTCAGAGGGCGAGGGCAGTTGGCCGAATTTCCCTCGGCCATTGAAGTGAAAACTAGGGTTTTGCTGCGTGGTGGGCTATATTTTTAATGGCATAAATGCCCAATCGGTAAGATTAGGGACTCGTGTACGTTTGGTATGTAACTATAAGCCTTAGTTTCATGATGTTTCTTTAGGTGAAAACAGTGGTTTGAACATTTGTTCGTACTAGGTGTATTACTATGAATCCCATAGTATCTCATTTGAATTGAAATAATGTTTCTTATGTTTTTACTAGTTCGTATTTCATCATGCATGTTTATGTTTTCCATCCAAGACGTGCCTCTAAAAACGTTTTTTGTGATTTACACATCATCTTACTTTTTTACTGGGATCATATAGCAAAGATGATGGATTTCAATTTCATTGGGATAAGATTCACACTTCACGCAGCTCAATCTCATCCACGAACTGTTCTCTGGGGTCAGGTTCAACTTCTGGCTTGTGTGCTGAACTAGCCCCAAGGCGTCACTATCTGTTTTGTTAAAGAACAAAATCGTCAGGCGTTCAGCAGTGCTCGACTCGCGACAGTTGAGATTTTGAATTGCGACATGTCACCTATCTCGCGTCGCCCTCGTACCCTCGTCCCCGCAGGGACTGACGAGCGTGAGGGGCCCAAACGTCCGCCGCTCACTTGCAAAAGCGAATGCGAGCAGTACCTGCATGCCGTTTGCCGCGTCCTACAGTACAAGCTACGAAAACAGACGCCATGACGTCACATGCCTGCGTCTGACAAAGACCTTGAGGTCGCTCGCCATGATGATGTCAGCATGGATAACCTCACAGTTAACGGCAAACGAGACTGCGGCTCGGGAAAATCTTTCAGGATTCAAAGCAGACTCGAGCGCGAGAGCCTCTGTTGTGTTCGGACAGATGTTTAGGCACACGTGAAGCTGTCCGCGGGACGTATGAAGGCTCGACGTTGATGTAATCTACAGAGCGACTCGGGAAAAAATCCCGTTTGCCGTTCTATACTCACAGTAGATGAAGTAATCCATGCTGAAGATTGTCTCAGGAAAACTCATCAAGTACCAATCTCTGATCCATCGCGGGCCACTCTGCATTTGTTTGCATCCCGAACCAACTTGGATTGGGAAAACAAGAGGTTTGAGAGTCAAAACATGCTGGGCCTCCAGTTTTAGTTTTAACGATGCGCAACTGACACCTATCGTGTCAGGACGCGGTGGCGTCCAATGATGGCGGAGAGGGGGCCCGCTAGGAAAGAGAAAACGAGTCACACCTTAATGCCTGTACCTCAGGCCGTGCATTTCGGGACTTGAATCTGGCACCCAAATCTAGTTGCCGGGTGGTTTGTGATGCAAACCAGGCCCAAAGGTAGTTGTCCTCATAGAGGAGGATGGAGCAGCAGGATGTTTTCATCACCCGAAATTTTCGTCGGACCGAAGTTTTCGGACGCCAGTTACGTAGGCCGTGCGGGGCCTCTCGGGACTGGTGCCACCATGAGCAGCAGCGACATCGGCGGACCCTCCGCTCGCATGGCTGCACACACGCGTCATCAGCAGCAGAGCGAAATCCGTTTCCAGCCGTTCTCTGCTGATCCGGTAGCACTGAGGCGTCCTTTCCGACATCGACGGCAAGCGGAGTGTTGCGGCGGCGTCCATAGCGTGCTGCCTCACTCCAAGAGATTCAGTGCGAAGATCCTTCCACTTTCAGTCTGTAGGAAAAGAGGCCCCCTACGAGCCACACGGCCTTACTACCACCGGATTTCAACACTAAGGCTTCTCTCGTCGTTCTGGTTTCACTTTAGTGGAAGCACAAGCAGCGGACGGAAGGATCCACGAAGCTACACTCTCTCGCATCTTAGCCAAATTTCAACAGGTTTTCTGTCAAGATGGAGGGCCCACTGCCCTGCAGCGTGATCCACGAGTGGGCACAAGCACGCTGGACCAAGCTGACTGACCAAGAGAGACAGGTGAGAATTGTTGTCACCTGTCACACTTTCTTTGTCGTTTTTTGTACGCAAGTGCACACCACTGTAGGCATGTCGGTAGCGGCTGCGACGTCATGAGGCTCATGAACGATGTCCAGCGGCACACTCTCTCACACACACTCACTCGGCAACTGTGCTGCTGCTGGCAAGTTTCCGTTCGAAAAATAGCATGGAACGATGTCATTCTTGAATGTTTGCTTTCAGCCGCAACCATACATGCTTATCCTATTTGTGTTCAGTTTTATCACTGAGATTTTGGCATCAAGTCCAGTACTCTGCTACACAAACTGGTGTCTTCCGCTGCAGAATTCCAACGAGCCTGAATTCCTTTCCCTTCAATCTGCTCACACGAAGCTGCGTCTGTGTTCTGTTATTCCTTGTTTTGCAGGTTGTGAACGACGTTCTCACAAAGGGAAGGAAGGTGGAGTTTGGTCGCAGACAGTGCCGCCTTGTCACCATCACTATGGCGTACGAGCACGTGCTGGCCTACCGCAAGTTCAAGGAGATGAGGAAAGATGTGGAGGAGAGAGAGGAGAGATTTCTGTTTCAAGCGTTCGAGGAGGCGGAAAAGATGTACACTGTGGGTGACTACATCTATGTGCGCAAGGGGAAGCGTGCAGACTACAAACAGCCGGAGGAAAGTTTTCTCCATGCGTTGGAGGAGGCTGTGGAGTTGTACACTGAGGACGATCTCCTCTACATGTGGGGCGATGTTAACTATATTGTGCACGATGGCAATGGCGAAGGCGAAGACGTGGAGGAAGTGGAGTTGTGCGACGAGGTGGACTTGTACTCAGAGATAGCAGTGTATGGAGCCACGAGCAGGAGAAACAGCAGCAGCAAAGACATTCAGGAAGGAAGCAATAGCAGCTTGCAGAGGGAGCCGGTCGACGGTTTGCTTGACGCGTTGGAGGAGGCGGGCGAGTTGTACGAGGAGGAGGACTTCATCTACATGTGTGGTACAAACAGTTCCGCTTCTCAAGAAAGCAATGATGGCAGCAACAAAGAGCAGGAAGTAGTGGAGAGGGATGAGGACGATTTGTATTCTGATGTGGCTGTTTACGGAGCCACAAGCAGGAGTAGCAGCAGCGGTGAAGACTTCCAGGTTGGAAGTGGTGGCAGCATGCAGTTTGGGGCGGACGATCATTTCCTCCACGCTCTAGAGCAAGACGCGGAGTTGTACACTGAGGAAGACTACCTCTATGTGTGGGACACAAACACTTTGCCTGCACAAGACAGCAATGACGATGACGAAGAAGGGGAGGAAGTGGGGGTGGGCGGCAAGGTGGATTTGCTTTCTGTCATAACTGTGTATGGAGCAACAAGCAGAAGAAGCAGTAGCAATGAAGCCGTTCAGATTGAAGGCAATGGCAACGTGCAGCAAAGTTGCACCTTGGCGGCCCTTCGCGAGCTGGTTGACCAGCTCATTGAGTTGAACTTTGATGGCATCAATCTTGCGGATGACGATTACATCTACAGTTGGGGCACACAGGTTGTAGTAGACAGGCTGGATGGTGTCAAGGAGAGTGCGCTACTGGAGGATGTAACTGATTCTAGGCCTCGTAGGGATAGTGTGTCCACATGGGATTGTTGACCTTGTACGTGGATGTCTATTTATTCAGTTTTTTGGTTGTTCATGTCATTCTAAACAATGTTCCAACCCTTTCCTACTCTTTGTCCAAATCCCCCTCCTTTTCCAAGAACAAAAACAGAATCAGTCACATTTTGAATGGAAGTCACTCTGGTAGTCACAAAGGCAGTGGCATTGTCAATCACAGTCTCACAAATAGTTGCTGCCTTTGTCTTGCCCACAATCGGCACTGTTGGCGTACTCATCTTCAGTATTACCTTTGTCATTGCCGATGTCATTGCCATCACTATCGTTTTTTCGCTATCACCGTAAGCGAGGTCTCTACCATTCCAACTGCAGTTAATCCCTTGAGCACAAGCACACTGCTGCAGCTACCGTCCTCCCGGCTACGGCCGCAAACTTTGTTTTAGCCCTTTCAAATGTCACCAAAAAGGGGGAAAATGATACTTTTCTCTTTTAATTATTGTCACATTCAGTTGTCCTGCTTTTAGTGTTATAGTGTTTCCCCTCAGTTCTTTGCATTCCCAGTTGATGCTGCCGGAGTTTTTGCCATCACATTTTTGGAGAGGAATTTTTTTACGCCGCAGCTTTTGCAACCTCCGCCGTGAAGTTTGTTCCACTCTGATTATACTTGCCACTTTGCAGTTGTAGATGCCATAGTTACGGTTGGAAGTTGGTTGCGATAGGCTTGAAATTGCAGATCTTACTTTCTTCACGGTCGCAAGTCTAGCATACACACATTCCATGATCCCAGCTCTTGCATCAGTGGTTTTTGTGATTGCCAGTCTGCATTCTTCATTGTACTTTCTAGATCAGCAAGCACTGCTTCTGCAGTCACAGTCTACACATCGGTAGATGTTTCTAAGCTACTGGAGTCACAGTCTACACATCGGTAGATGTTTCTAAGCTACTGGAGTCACAGTCTACACATCGGTAGATGTTTCTAAGCTATCGGAGTGTATGAGGCTTTGCGCGTCTCCCTAGACTGACCCTTGCTGTTTCTTGCACCTGCTTGCTTGCTAGTGCGCTAGCTGACTGGACAGTGTCGCCATGTCAGCAGCAGCAAGGTTAGGAAGCTTCCTAGAAATTTCTCATGGTGTCAGAGTAGCGAGACCTCTCTCGCTGAGCTTTGCCGTAGAGACGCAACACCGGCAGCAGTAGTGAGAGTCACCAACGCCGCCGTATCTTGGGACCCGTTGCAGCCGTTTGCAGCGGAGACACCACCACATGATCCGCACCACCTCACCGGGTGAGTTGCGACAATTACCAACTCTAGCAGCCATGCCGAGCAGCAGCAGCAGCACCGGGTGCCATCACCAGCCGTGTGTGGCTGCCCATCTATACAGAAAATAAGGGAGAATCAGCTCGCAGTAGCTTGCGACAGCGGGTGCAAGCAGTGGCAGCGCGCAGCGGCGGCAGTATCTTGCAGCAGCCGCGACATCAGCAGCCGCGAGAACCAACAGCAGTGCAACAGCGGCGGATGAAGCAGCAGCAGCAGCAGTGCAGCAACAGTGGCAGCGGCCGCGGCAGCAAGCTTGCGCATGGTTGTTGCTATGCAGCAGTGCTGTTGTGCAGCACTGTTGCACAGCTGCGTAGAAGCTATGCTGCACTAGAAGCTACGCCAGGCTGCGCAGCCCCTACGTAGCAGCGAGCAGGGGGTGACGCGGTCACCCCCACCAGTCACGCGGGGTCTGCACGACTTCCACAAAAAAAAAATGATGGTGTAAAACACGCCAGCATAAAAAAGCTAGTGTTTTGTCCGCTAGCACTAAAAATAGTGACGTCATCATCAGCTCTGCTGACGTCAACATTTTCAAGGTCAAAACGTCAATCCATCTCAACGTTTCAACTCTTCAAGAAACGTTGTTGGTTTGCTATTTGGAGCGTTTTGACATTTGACCCCATACAGAGCACTATGATGTCGCCAGTGCGTGACAAGGAAAAGGGGCTAGGAGATCCCTCCTCTTCCTCCTCTTCGGGCATTATGAGTCCACAGTCGCAATCACTTGCAATTGACGAGCTTCGTTGATCTCAAGAAGAGATGCTCCAGTAGCAACAGCGGCAGTCTGACGCGTTGAAGGAGATCATGGAGTTACTACGGTGTCGTTCAGGAGTCTCACGTCAGCCACCAGGAGCATCTTCTAGAGATGCACCATCCGTTGAGCAGTCTACATCACACACAGTGTTACGGCCACAGCCACTGTCATCACAGATTGATACCTGGAATGAGAAGGAGATAGAGGATGACACACGCGAGAATGAGATTCATGTGCTTGAGGAGCGCATCCGTGAGCTACGTCTGGGGCCACAGCCTCTCACTCCGAGACCTTCTCGCTTTCAGGATCAGGCACGTCGTTCAACAACATTCACTTTTGGTGGCGTTTCTCTCACTAGTGGGATGCCTATACCCCGTCCAGCATCTCCCAAGCCTAAGGTCGTCCTCCCCACGGAGCGGCAACTGAAGGACTTTGAGACACCTCCACCCCGTTTTGACAGCGACGATGGCTTTGATTCCTGGGAGGCCTTGTTTCAGGTGTGGCCCGATCCTGAGGGCGTCTGGCTTTACTACCATTGCGAGTACCAGACCCACGACGCTCACCAAGTGGAGACCACAGCGAGAGCGATGCGCAGTCTCCTCTACGCCATGCCGCGAGAGACTATGGTCGAATTCTGATCCTTCTTGGGTGAGACCAGGACTAGGACTAGAGAAAATCCGTGCCAGGGCTGGGTGCTAGCCCTGACACTTCTCGCTGCAGAGACCCATGCCACGAGGGTAGCCCGACTACGTGAGTTTCACTCCCTCGGTCACGATCCCACGGGGCTTGTAGCCGACTACTGGAGGCACGCAATGCGCCTTTACACGCGCCTTGGGACCGGTGGCGGGACGCTGTTGTGGACACTCGACACCATCATGATGGGGGCACACTTGGACCACGTGCTTTGACCATGTGGCTCTCACTCAGTTTTCAGAGTCATTGCAGTTGCTTCCTTGGGCCCATCCCTACTTCCTCCAGGCCATATCCTCTCATGAGGCTGCCATCGCCCATCAGTCCACTAGTTGTAGAAAAGATTGTGACCCCTCCTACACCTCTGTCCCAACTCACCAGTCCCACCTCCACCGCTTCCTCCTCTTCCTCCTGTAACCCGAGTGGCCACACTCAAGGCATTACAACGGTCGCACAGTGGAAGAAGGAGAAGAAGTTATGGAAAAAAGGGACAGCAGCAGTAGCAGCAATAGCCGCCAGCGAGTAGTGGTAGTGGATGTTCTGTCCATTGCTACAACTATGGACACGCTCACCGTTACACGAAGTGTGAGTAGCCCCTCGACTGGACTCAGATCATGCACGGCCTTCAGCTGGCGCACATGCAGGAGATTTCCTTGAGTGACACACGGACAGGGTGCGCCACAACCACGACTATACTAGAAGCACTTGTTTCATCAGGCAGCAGCGGTGATATTGACCCTCGGGATCACACGATCATGGAGCTTCGTCAGCTGTTGGCGTTTCGTACTCAAGGAGGTGTGAGTGTATTGTCACAGCCGAGTGGTTGTGAGACAGCTTGTCTTACTATGTCTGTTGTCCTTCGTGATGCTTTGAGCCTTGTCAGCTTGCGATGAGGATGGCCCTGACAGTATCGACTGGCTTGACGAGTCACAGATCCGTGCTAGTTATCGTTTCCCTGAGTCCTCTACTACGCGTTCAGCAGAGGTGGGGTGTTCTGTGGCATGTTTCTCAGTATTGACTCCTGTTTGTAAGCCAAATGGCAGCTGGATCATTCACCCTAGTGTCGCCCATCACAAGACCTGTCGTCGTAGTGACTTTGTTGTGCTTGGTCTCGTTGTGTCTGTTCAGTCCATTTGAACAGGGTCTAGTCATGTTTTGCCTATGCAGGGAGTTGGGGTTGTGTGGCCCCTTCTACATTTCTGATGTGCTCTTTGTCCCTGCTCTTGAGCTCACCCTACTCTCTGTCCGTGCATGCACCATGATGGGTCTCTCTACTGATTACTCTGCTGACTCTGCCACAGTGACTGCTCTTGACACACATGCCATCGTTCTCCATACCTCTCTTGTTGATGACCTCTATCATGTGTCTCATTGCATTTCCTCTGTTTTTTCTCCCTCTCTCTCTTCCTGCACGTGTGTTTGTCACTGGTGTTCTCTCCCTTGAGCACCAGCACTTGTTTCATTGCTGCCTCTGCCATGTGAGCTCGGACAGTGTGTCCAAGCTCATTCAAAATCAGCCAGCCCTTGGTCTTGACGCAGCATCCTGTGAAAAGCCGCTCAAGACCGATTGTCTTTTTTTGTGCCCAGGATAAGATGAATTGCTGCTCTTACCCTCCCTCCTCCTCTTGAGGACTACGTCCACTAGAGTTGGTCCACTTGGACCTTCTCGGTCCTCTCCCAGTCGAGTCCCTCTCTGATTGAGTCGATATGTTCTCACCCTGACTGATGACTTCACCCCGATGCGGTGGGTCTATAGCCTCTGCCATAAGAGCGATCACGCACTAGCGGTTTGCTTGTGGCTTGTGATGGCTAAGCGTCAGTCTCGTCACACCCTACACTCATTCTGCTCGGATTGTGGTGGCGATTTCTTAGGCAAGATGGATGCCTACTTTGCTGAGCACGGTCTTTTTCACAAGCTCTTAAACCCTACTACACCATTGCAGAACGGTATGTTTAAGCGTTGGAACGGCACCATGGAGGATGCGGTTTGTGCTATACGGTCTGAGTGCGGTCTCCCTGAGTCCTTTGCCTTTGAGGGCTTCTCCTACATGACGTGGGTCTGGAACCACTTGCCGCATGGTCTGCTTCCAGACCATGTGACGTTGTACGAATTGTGGTTTGGCCATCTTGCTGATCTCCATCTCGCCCGCACTTGGGGGTCATTCACCTACGTCTGGTACACCGAGGACCAGCAGGGGTCCAAGGCCTCACCTCGAGGGCGCATGTGTACCTTCCTCGGTTTCTCCCCGCGGTCAAAGGCCGGAAGCTTTTGGGACCCTGCTCGTCATTGCACTATCAAGTCTTGACATACTCTCTTTTCTTAGGCTCTCACCTACCGCGACTTGTCCAACATTCTGTCGCAAGCCGCTGACTATGTTCCTACTTGTATGGCCTCTTGGCAAATGGGGGAGTCTAGACCTGCGGATGGGTCCGTCCAAGCATCCTCACCTGCTGTCTGGTCTCCGACTGCGGACGATCCGGCCATCGTGGGTGTGGGTCCAGTAGCCTCATCAGTCCCCCTCTTGTCCACTTGATCCCGTGTTGGTGTCAGACCCCTCTGGTACACCTGATCCTGTGGCAGTGTTTGTCCGATCTCACACATCTGATCCTGTGCCGGTGCCAGACCCCTCTGGCTCAGGTGATCCCGTGCTAGTGTTGGTCCCCTCTGACAAACCTGATCCCGTGCCTGTGTCGGTCCCCTCTGGCACACCTGATCCTGTGCTAGTGTCAGTCCCCTCCGTCATACCCACTCCAGTGCATGCACCTATTTCCCCTACGGCGAGTTATGGTTAATCACCCCAAATTCATTCACTCAATAATTAGTGTATCAAAAAGTGTATTCCTGCATGCACACATTTTTTAGAAATGAACAAAATCAATTAATGTGACTAAGGCCCAAACATACATTCCTTATACTAGGTGCTGCTTGTTATGGATTATATGTACTGTATACTAGTTTTTGTTAGAAGTCCATGTTCACTCATATGTTCACTTCCCAATACACTTGTAGATACACAGTCTCAAGGGTGAGGTGACTAGTCATATATGCCTACGGCTATGGTCCAATAGTCTTCTCCGCAGCTTGAGATGAGCACCTCTGCATCGGGCTACTCCGGTGACCCCGGTGGTCGTCTCCAACCACTGGCCTCTAGGGCTCAGCGGACTGCTGACCCAGCGCCTAGACTGCCGACTCGTAATGCTCAGAGTGTCCAGCCTGGTAGGAAGGCCTGAGTGTCCAAGCAGACTAAACAGAGGTGCATCTGGCATGTCCTGTCAGCCACAAGTTGGTCTCCTTAGAGTTCTTGGTCGCTTGCGATGCCACAGTCGACCTTGTCGTGGTCAGACCGAGTCCGGAGGCATGAGCCTTAGCCACCCAGAGCTCTGCCTCGACGACGTCTGATCCAGGCTGTTGAAGGAAGCACTCTCAGCTCAGGATGCAGACTTGTGGCGTGCTGCTTGTGAGGATGACCTGAGAGCCATCCGTGAGCACGGGATCTACGAGCTTGTCGACCTCCTGCCTAAGAGGAAGGCTGTACAGGCCAAGTGGGTCTTTGGTAAGAAGGTGAAGCCTGATAGCACACTTGATCACTACAAGGCTCACTTGACAGCCAAGGGATCATTGCAGGGTTGAGGGTGTACATTGCACTGACACCTTCCCACCTGCTGGCCGCATGACGGTAGTTATTAGGATCTCCAGATACCTTAGGAATGCATCACAATGCTTCTTACGACAGCTGATCACTTGAAGTACATGCCTCAGCACGTCACTGTGCACAACTTGCAAACTTAAGATCTGCTAAACTCCTTGTCCTTAGTTTGAGTTACGACACGATTGTCAAGAGCCTCAACCAGGCATTCAACTGCACGCTTCGTCTCTCGCCAAATGCAATGATATGCTGAATTACCGAAATGATGAAGTACAGAAAAAACAATCTACAAATGAAAACTACTACCTGTTTGTACTAGTCTAAGCAGCAAAAAGTACAAAGTAGCGAGGTGCTCATCGAGCCTCAGACTATGCGGTACTCTGGTGATTGATCTTCAGCAGTCACGGCCGTACCGGACGCCGGTCTCGAGAACACTGAGGATGGCGGACGCCCAGCGCCCTCGGTGCTCGTTGACGTGAGAGGAGCAGCCGCTTGCACTCTCGGTCACTCGACGGCTGCGATCAGCCCGTCATCTCCAGCTGTGATCATCCACCGTCCGATTGTCTGTTAAAAAGATCTTCGGCCCTGTCGATGTGATAGGAGCTGTTGCTCGCACTCTCGGTCTGCGATCCTCCACCGTCGGATCTCCTTTGATAAAGATCTTCCCTTCCGATCCTCGGTCCTCCGCCCCAGTCCATGCTTTTTCCTGTGTCGAGTGGTTAGACAAAAATGATGCTGCTTTTGGTTGCCAGCTGTAGCAGAAGGTAAGCCACTTTTCTTCTTTCGACCTTGGCTTCCAATTCAGCCGTTGGATTGAGCTGAAATCTAGAGCGTAGCATGTTGATGACGAGATCTTTCCATTGGTGCCGGGGGATCTTGCATCGGAGCAGCGAGGAAGGAGATAGGCAGCTTTTACCATTCCCCCCCTTGTGCCATAATCTCTGCAGAAGATGTGCGTACAACAAAAAATGCCCCCTCCCCCCCACGAGAACTGAACGGTTTGAGAGAGCAAGGCACGGGTTTGCATGTCCCAGAGAATTTCCCCCCCATGCGAGCCGAGCCGAGGAAAAGGGGATCAAGTGCAAATTGGCAACAGGGGTGCACCAAAGGACTTTGTGAACCCATTCCGGCCATGCTTGGGCCAAGTGTATGGCAGATACGTGGTGCGAATGATATCCCCCTGCCCGAACTGCCCGAGGGTGGACCCCCCCCTCCCCCCC